>LPNX010348295.1:271570-273534 GCA_001517045.1 Pseudotsuga menziesii
AAAAACTGTCCGTTAATTAAAAAGCATTGTATCCATATCGCATATGCGATAAAACGTACATGCGTTATATCGCATATGCGATATGTGTTATATAAAAAATGTTGGGTTGTGTGCTGTGGGGTAGGTTTACTATAGCAAAAGACATAATTCTTCTGAACCCATGCATAGAGAACTATTCAACTTGCAATTTAATCATTACTTACATAATTCCATAGGTTTTGTCCAAGTTTGGGTGGATTTCAATGGGGAATGTACGTAATAGAGGTCGAAAGTCAGCGAGGAAGGTGCTTACACCGGAAGAAGTTGAAAAGAAAAAAGAAAAAAAGAGGGAAGATTCAAGAAATCGTCGACATTCATTAGATGAGCAAATAGTTCCCATTCCCCCTCAACAGATACCCGACGTAGAGGTTGAGGAAGATAATGCAACATTAAAAAAAGCTTGTTATAGGGAAGATGATATTATTGATCCATTAGTAAATGGACAATATTATGAAGAGTTCAATAATTATGTTACTCCTGATGCAAATGTGACTCAGCAACAACCATGGCCGGTGGCTCAATATCCTAATCGAATTTGTCAGCCTATAGTGTATGTAAATGTCACTCCAACATTTCAAATGGTAATAAATTTTGCATCAAAACGAAAGAGAACTCCTAAACGCATACAAGTGGATGAGAACGAATTGACTTCCATGGAAGGTAAGGTGGCTAAACGCACTATACTTCGTCATTGTTCTCAAATAATGAAACCATATTTTGATAAAAAAATCTGAAATTGGTAAATGCCAATTGTTTTTAGCTTTGCTTAAATATAGAAATATGGCAACTATTAGAAGAAATTTAGGCATCAGAACAATGAAGAATATCAAATCAAGTAATCACATTGTTAAATCTCTTGCTGCTGCATTCACATCGATTGGTAAAAAACTTGTTCACAGGACTGTAATGTGGCTCGCTGTGTATTGGCTGAATCAATTGTATGTAGATCCACATGACAACGTCGTTTACTTAAATTCATATCACAAATTGTGCCTTTACATCCAAAGACACTTAAAAAATATTCAATAAGAAGAGAAAACCTTGATGTAGAGGGACAAATGGAAACATTATGGGAATTTAGCGGTAGGTTTCCCCGCAAAGACATGAAGTTAGTCGAAACAATGAAGGGCCTAATGTACACGTTTTGGCACGATAACACTAGGCCTTCTTCTAACACGAAGGATGTGTTAAAAAATTGTAGGGGTTCTAGAAACAATGAACCTCATGTTAAACATTATCTTGACATGACACAAACTCAACTATTTGAGATGTTTAAAGTTTCTCACGTAGAGCTAAGGCTCGAGAAAAGATCTTTTAAAAAATGCAAGCCTTTGTATGTTAGAATCAATACCATCCAGAACACTTGTTGTTGTAGATACCACATATAGTTTGACCTATATTACCATACATTTGCACATATACGTCATTTTTTGCATCCTAACCATGTGCAGGAATGCTCAAGTACAGTATCGCCAATGTCATCCATAGATTTTTTCCATAACATAATGTGTTGAGGTAAAATGGGCAGACACATTACTTAAAACAATGTGTAGATGGTTCTTGCAACAATTGTGGTGGGATATCATTATGGTCTAATTGAATCCACAAAAGTGAAGATCAAGCATTCAGGAATGCAATTGTTGACATTAGAGAGAATTTGAGGTCAAAAATGGGCCTCCTAAGAGATGTACTACAAAAATATAAGATATATTAAAATATTATGAGTTAGGGGTTTTATGGGGTAGGTATATATGACAACTCACCTCCTACACTACTTTTTATGCACAATATAAATAACCATGGTTGAGTTACTTTTCTAAACTGAATATAAATAAAATTAATAAAATAACTCTAGAATGATGTGACTAAGATTTATTGTAAATTCCCAAAAATTTATTGTCCTTTAACATTTATTTGTCTTGAAC
>LPNX010348295.1:273697-319761 GCA_001517045.1 Pseudotsuga menziesii
GCAGAACTATCCGTATGAGACATATCAACTACATGATGGGAAAGAAAGTAGGAAGATTAAATTGGTGACTTCACAGGTAAATTGTTGAATATTGACATATTAATATTCATGTACACATCTTTTTATGTTGTTTTATAACACTGTTTGTTTTTTTACACTAGGTGCAAGTATGTGATTTTATTTCAGAGTTTCGTGGAAAGATCCAACAGTACATTCAACATGTCGATATGGCACGGTGGCAAGATGAGCAATTCAGAATATGCCGAGACACCTTCCCTATCAGAACAATACTACTAGTGGTTGAATTTGAAGAAAATTACACCCTACAACCACAAAATGAAATACAAAGTCAATACTATCACTCAGAGCAGGTGAGCATAATGGTGCATATCACGTATCGACATGGGCCAGATAACAATGAAGAGAAATGTGTGATACTGAAAGAAAGTCACTTCTACATAAGTGATGACCGGACCCATGACATCCATTACATGCATCATTGATTTAAATTATTCTATGATCATGTAATAGCTATGGATATACCATTTTATCGTCATTTCATTGGGTCAGATGGTTGTGCTGGCAGTTCAAGAATACATGTGTATTTGAATGGTTGTGTTTGTTGCACATAAAATACAAGGTGCCACATGCATGGAACTACTTTGAAACTGGTCATGGAAAAGGAGAGCATGATGGTGCTGGTGCATGCATAAAAACTACCCTTCGAATGGAAGAGATGCAGTTTATAGGTGCTCGCCTTCAAGACGCTGCATTTATAGTGAAATGGTGTGCATCTATCATGGGACAACAAGCAACAAGGAAACACCTAGTGTGGAGAATATTCTGGGAGGTGAAAAATGTGGACCGATCCCAAACACATCAAGTAAACACAGTGCATGGAACTCGACAGTTTCATTCAATTAGAAGCTCAGACAACTCGTCCCTACAAATTTGGACAAGATTGAATGCTTGCTTTTACAGTTCCTGTAGCATCGATGAATGGGATGATTGTGAGTATACAGATGGAACTAGGGTTTAGTGACTTCTTTACAAGTTATGAGATGGAACTAGAAACACATGTACATGTACAAATTGAAAACCAACTAGGGTTTCATGAACTACAAATTGAATTCTATCACTAAGGTTGACAAGTTATGAGATGGAACTAGGGTTTAGTGACCTCTTTACAAGTTATGAGATGGAACTAGAAACACACGTGGCATGTACATACTGAAAACCAACTAGGGTTTCATGAACACCAAATTGCATGCTATCACTCGGGTTGACAAGTTATGAGATGGAACTAGGATTTAGTGACCTCTTTAGAAGTGATGAGATGGAACTAGAAACACATGTACATGTACATATTGAAAACCAACAAGTGTTTCATGAACACCAAATTGCATGATATCACTAGGGTTGACAAGTTATGACATGGAACTAGGGTTTAGTGACCTCTTTACACATTATGAAATGGAACTAGAAACACATGTACATGTATGGTATGGTGTGGTATGTTACTATGGTATGGTATGTAGAACTAGTATGGTATGGTATGTTAGTATGTCATGTTGTGGTATGTTATTGTATGTTAGTATGGTATGATGTTAGTATCATAGGGTATTGTAGGGTATGATATGGTATATTACACATGCATGCATGACTTAGAAATAGAAACAAATGTAACTTTAGTGTTATGACGTTAGTGTATGTAACTTAGGTAGTGTATGGAATGGTTATGATGTTAAAAAGTTGAGGATAGCCATAATGTTAAAAAGTTGATGATAGTTAAATTTAGGTAGTTGTATGGTATGGTTATGGTTATGGTGTCTAGTGATTATCTCCCATGACTTAATCGTTACTTGATCTTAGTTGGATGAGTCATAAATTTTTCCTTTAAGTATTGGAAATTCATACTAGCACACATGTGAACTACACATATCATTATATCACATAGGTGAACCACACATATCATGTTCCAAGATCAAGTCAACCATATCATGTTCCAAGATCAAGTCAACCATATATGTATAAATTTGGACTTTGCTTTATATTATATATGTATACAAATAATGTTACGAAAATTGGCATGCCACATGGCCATACTACAAAATAGTGGATCAAACTATACATATGTGTGTATAAAAACAAAAATTTACATCTATGTATCCCCCCAATACATTTATTCTAGTTATCCCCCCTTTCGCTGCCACTGCCAATGTCTTCGGAGAAGTCTATCTTTCTTTTTCGACTGCTCACTGGTGATCCCCATTGCTGAACAAGAGGGATAGGTCGCATCAATGGAGACTGTAGAAAAACCAAAATTTGTAAGTTAGTTCTCCAACCTATACAAATTGTATGTACATTTGTTCAAATTCCAAACAAATATAACATTTTTACTTACTGTACGTGAGTAAGTAATGGTGGGTTGTGGTGCCTCACTAGCAGTGACCTCGATTTGGTGCTCTTCAAGCACCACTTACTCACTATCAAGCTGTATAAAAAAATATATATGCCAATGTCAACAAATATACATGTACATTAAGGGGGAAGAGGTGGGTCACCAATTTGGTTCTCTTCAAGTACCAAATCAGAGAAAACGATACATAAACATACAAAGAAAGCGATACATAAACATACCTGCTGGCTCGTTAGAGGTGGGTCACCGATTTGGTGATCTTCAAGCACTGGTGCCTCACTATAAGCTTGCATAAAGTAACATATGTCAATTTCATATAATAAAAAGAATTAGAGACATATATACTACATGGACATAAAATGATGTTTTCAAAGAAAGTGAAACATACATGTACCTAACGAGGGGGAAGGGGTGGGTCGCCAACAAACTCGCTTTGGTGCTCTTCAAGCACCACTGGCTCAATAGATTCTTGCATTAAGTAACGTATGTCAAAGTGATACATAAACGTACAAAAATCTACAAAGAGAAAGCACCAAATCAGAGAAAGCAATACATAAACGTACAAAGAAAGCAATGCATAAACGTACTTGCTGTATCATCAAAGGTGGGTCACCAATTCGGTGCTCTTCAAGCACCGGTGCCTCACTAGAAGCCTACATAAAGTAACATATGTCAATTTTAGATAATAAAAAGAATCAAAGGCACATATACTACATGGACAAAAAATGATGTTTTCAAAGACAACGAAACATACATGTACCTGGCGGGGGGGAAGAGGTGGGTCGCTAACAACCTTGCTTTGGTTCTCTTCAAGCACCACTGGCTCAATAGATGTCTGCATATAGTAACATATGCCAATGTCAGATAATACAAAGAAAATGAGGCATATACAACATGGAGGGATAATGAATTTTTCAAAGAAATCGAGACATATAGGTACATTGGGGGGGGAGGGGTGGGTGAGAAATGACCTCGATTGGGTGCTCTTCGATAACCACTCTCTCACTATCAAACTACATGAAATAATATATATGTCAATGTCAGCATATCAATGGGGGAAACAAGGAAAACGATACTTGCATGTACAAACAACAATATAAGTAAGAGTTGCAATATATAAATATACCTGGGGGATGTGAGGAGGTGTGTAACCGGTGGGTCTATCAACTAGTAACGAGATAAAATGATTTCTACATGCATTAGCGAAGAAGTTCTTTTTTTGGACATATTCATCAAAATCACATTCCTACGTACAAAAGGATAAAGATACAATCAGACAATTTCAAAAAATTAAAAAAGTACATGTTGAATCATTAAAATCACAATTAAAAGAAAGCGATACATAAACGCACCTGCTGGCTCGTCAGAGGTGGGTCATCGATTTGGTGCTCTTCAAACACCGGTGCCTCACTAGAAGCATGCATAAAATAACATATGCCGAATTTAGATAATAAAAAGAGTCATAGACATATATACTACATGGACGAAAAATGATGTTTTCAAAGAAAGCGAAACATACATGTACCTGGCGGGGGGGAAGAGGTGGGTTGCCAACAACCTCGCTTTGGTGCTCTTCAAGCACCAATGGATCAATAGATTCCTACATAAAGTAGTTCATATGTCAATGCCAGATAATACAAAGAAAACGAGACATATACAGGATGGGCGAAAAATAATTTTTTCAAAGAAAGCGAAACATAATTAAAAGCATAATAAAAAACATATTTAAAATAATACCTGCGTTTGGGAATCTACCTCTACATGAGAGGGACTAGGCTAGGATTCAACATACTCATCCTGCTCACCCTGCATAAAACATATTGTATCCAGATTAAGATGTATTGAATGTTACAATCTATACTATAAATATGTAAATAATGTTGACAAATTAAAAAGTATAGTTATTACAGCTAATGGTGAAGAACCAAACCCATATGCAATATTGATTGTTGCATCAATGTTCTCAACATTAATCAACGGACTATGCGAATCTGGGGTGTCATGGGACACCAGTTGTATATTTGTTCACATAATTTGTTAGATAATTAAATAGAAATAAATTATGAAAGAATTGAAAATTGTGATATAAAACAAAATATAATATGAAAATAATGAGTTTTACTTACAAATCGAACTAATCCATCGTCCCAGAACTCTGAAGCAGGGCCATAGCATATGCCTCCACATGCTGTGCAAGGGTGTGGAGTAACATGACGCTCTGCTTCTCCAGTGCGATCTGTAGATGGATCCCTACTGTGCGATGGGCTGTCCCCAAAAGTGCCAACCCCTTGGCCTATATTGCCTTGGACATTAGTCCCATGCTGAAGCAATGTATCTACCAAGTCAAAAGGCCTCCTGTGTATCTTCAATCACATGACCCACAGGAAGATATTCCCGAGGGGGTTTTGTTGTGCATGGAGGGTGTGACACATGGTTAGGATCCGTCTTGGCCCCTTCCCTATCTTGGGGCATCCCATGACCAACATCCTGAAAGTCTAAAATATAGAAATAGTTAACATGTTTCCCTAGGATGAATTTTTCATACAACTTCCTCAGTAAATAAAATGGGATGTCCGCATTCCCTTGAGAGTCTTCATCGAAGACCAAACACCAGCAATCCATCCAATTGGATTTCACATTTGGTTCCACGCACCAGTCTATGGAAATGTGTGCTCAACTGGTGGGTGGAACCAATCCGGTGCCAGTGTCCCAAAATAATGAAAACAATTGGTATTTCGTAATCTTTAGGTTTTTGATGTCTTTATAATTCAAACCACTGGAATAGTATTGCTTCATGGATTCTCTGTATGAGCTAATGTTGTATAGAGCTCCTTGGGATTTGGAAATTGTGTTTGTTATGGTGTCCAATTCTTTGGCTAAAGATTGTTTCAAATGATCCCCCCTCTAAAAAATGAGCTAAGGTGCCTCAATGCACCCAAACGAGCCAAAATATGTGCATTCCAGTCTTGTTCCCCCTCAGTGTTTGGGTTTGTGTCTGTGTTTAGGTTCGTGTCCGTGTTTGGATTTGGTTCATTTTGCACAGTATCTTGAACTTTCATGTTATCTGTTAAGACTAAAACAACAAATTAGAAATTGTTTTAATATATCATTCTTTGATTTAATTCAATTTTTTTTATTAAATTCATTTTAAGTTTTTAACAAATATAAAAACTATGAATTAAGAAAAAAAACAAAAATTGAATACAAATGTGGATTATACGAGTACTTACCTTCCATTGGAGCCAAGCCACCTCCAAAAGCTCTAACGCAAAACACTGGTGCAGTATTTCACCTTCCCGATATCGCTCACTATGCAAATAGAAAATGAGGCCCGCAGCCTCTGTTTTATTTTTTATTTTTGGTTTTGCATATCGCATATGCGATATGTAAACCTTTAAAAACGCACATGTGATATATCGCATATGCGATATCTACTAACTAACCTTAGCCTCATCTTTGGGCTTGGGTTTTCCGAACTAGCATGAATAACACATATGTGTTGTGGATTTACATTTCGGAAGTGCATTTCCAATTTCTAAAGTGGCACTAAACAGTGGAACCAACTTCGTGCGAGCGCCCCAGAGTGTTGTTGCAAAAAATATTGTTGTGGTTGTTGAGCACTAGGTGGTTGAGGAGGGTTTGCATGTATATGTTATTGTGAACCCATCATGTTTTGGCAGTGAGAGATATGCGGAAAGTGGCAAGTGTAATGACCATATTTACCACATATTTCACAAGGGAAGTTTGTCCTCGAGTTAGCATTATTTCCTTGCTTAAGGGGATTTCCCCCTTAGGGGGCTTGGTTACCCTAGTTCTAGTTATGTTCGGGGGATTGGTTTCCCTCTTGCCGTGTTGGGGTTGTTTGTTATTTCCTTTCTTTTTCCTGATTCTGCGGATTCGAGGGGTTGGAAAACTGCTCGAATTGTTGAGTTTGTTGTTGCATACAAGGTTGAACAAAGTTGACTTCCATATGAGGAATGGGTGCTGTATTGGGGGGACATGGAAATGGAAAGTATGGATTATATCCGGGAGGTGAGATATACGTAGGTTGCGGCACATATGACATGGATGTGGGCACATGTGTTGAAATTTGCAGACGAGGAACTGGTTTTACTTGGATTGTAATTGGATAAATAGGGTTGTACTTTCCATACTAAGACTGACCAAATGAAGGATTTGGTGCAGTAGGAGTGGGAACCGACACAACAAGGATAGGTTGGCGCTGTATCACCAATGTTGGTGGTGCAGGATGTGGTTACAGATGCACTTTATTTGGGAAGAAATGGACCCAATAATCGCATCTATAGAATGTGACATCCCTGCAATGGGAGGAGCTGGGAGGATCAAGGGATTGACGCTCAGGGGAATTTGGTAGTATGGTGTACAAATACCCAGACTGGGAATATATAAGTCAAATTGTTGGGATTTGAGGATGACTTCTTCTTTAGTTTGTGGCATGGAGGTAGCAACATCCTTTGCGATAACTGGTTGGAGTGATTTGAGGAACCAATCCAATAGGAAAGGAGTTTGAATGCCGGTTTTTCATAACACATGACAAAGACGCCATTCATGAATGTGGTCAACTATATGTATTGCTGTGTTTTGTCGAAACGCTGTGAGAATTTCAAGGCCAAGATCATGTCTTATAGGAAACTGAAAATAAGATAGAAAGGATGTGGCCCTCTTCACCAACACTCTGGTAAACAACTCCTCTTCATGCTTTTCTCACGAACCAACTACAACGGTTCTTCCAAAACAGTGCAGGCTCACTTCACATGTGCAGGATTTGTAGATCGCACGTAGATCGATACCCTTCTTCACATGCACGAGGCTGCTTCTTCTTCACATCGATTCTCTTCACATGAGAAACAATGGCAGTGTGGTCTCCACAGTTCAGACAGCCTCCACGCTCCTCACCGACGATTCCACGAACAATCCAACTTCAACATCACTCTCCACTGCTTGACCTCCACGTCCAAAAAACTCCTCCAATGACCAGATCTTACCACTGCGACTGTACGGGCTCACTACACATGGGGTCTTCAATCAGGCTGTCCTCTTCATGGTCTCCAACAGACTCTATTCGCAGCGCCACAGGATGATCAATGAGCTCCTTTCCTTCACGACAGTTTGCACTATGGTTCGTCTCTCCTTGTTCAGATGCTCTCTCCTCCCCTCAATGCTCTGATACTACTTGTTATATTCAGAGTCAAGAAATGAGGAAACGGCGGGAAAAACACCCGGCAACACGGCAGAAGCCAGCAGCCTCACTCGAAGCCACAAAGGAATGCGGGGTAGGCTAGCTGGTAAAAACCTATAAGGGGAAACATGGACGCATGCAAAGTATTGAAGCTCATTAATTAATATTAAGAAGATTACATGACGGGTCATTCAACCTCTCAGCCTACCACACCATTACGTATACCAAACATACAGTATATACTTCATGAAATAAGTTATATGAGTGAAACTGCTGCCACACAAGTGGGACCAGGCAGTCCGTGTTGGTCAGGTGATGAAACATGCAACATAAGTGGCTTATGAGGAAAAGGAATATTCTGACCTCTTTCCACAAAGTTTCACTGAGATGAAAAGGATATAAGAAGAGACGGGATACATGAAACTACAACTGTGATCACCCCTTGGGGATCTGAAAAAATTATCTAATTCTCTTTTTTCCAATATGGTCTACTCCCGCAGTCCTCGAAACAACTGAGATCACTAAGGAAATATTAGTGCAATGTAAGAAAGTTCCCACTTCACTTGTTCTCACATGTCATTGACTGTCTTGGTTACTTGTTCATAGAAGAAATATCCATCCTATCGCCCATTCTCCACCAAAAATCTATTATCCATTGACCACACATCCATTGGTATGCACTGAGCAAACATGCATTAACTATATAATTTACTCCCTTTTTGTACTTTGGAAAAAAAATTAACTATATATCCCCCACCTGCACTATAAAAATGTCCTTTGATGCTTCCCTTTTATTCCAACGTGTGTGGAAAACATCTAACCTGTGTTGTTGACGTACACAAAATGTATAAGACTTCTTAGAGTCAATGTAATTGCGACTATGATGATTAGTAACCTCAATTCTAGATCCTATGTAGTTCCTTGACTTTGATTTTTTTTTTATTATAATAATGAGAAACTTTAATTTACTTCGAGAGTAGAAGTAGAGTTAACTAATTATGTTTTTTGACAGTTGAATAAAAGAATCAGCAATCAAACAACTAGCTTAGGAGGTAGGGTTAGCTATTCTATTGGTTCAGCGAGCTATGGTTTGGTTCGCAAGCAATAGGTTCACGTGACAATGGTTCAACCAATTTTGCTTGGACAACTTCGTGTAACCAGTTTGCTTATACAACTCTGGGTAATCCATTAGAAATATGAGGTACGAACTAGACTATGAGGTTGGACTGCTGAGAACTACTGGCTTGGTTAGAACAACTTGCTTTCGCGAGCAAATGGTTCAGCTTCACAACTGGCTTGGGTTAGCGATCAATAGATGGTTAGCGAATCAGCAATCGAAATAAGCTTAAACTGTTTTTTAACTTGTTTTGCAGTATTACTGACCTAATAAAGTCTTTAGGGTTTTCTAAAGTAGAACGAAACTCTCTCGTGCTCCTTGCCTCTTGGATAAAAAAATCAGCTCAGACGAGCCGGAGCGTTTCATTCTACGCTTATAAATACCGGGATAAGAGGGCCGTGAAGACTCCACTAGTCTTTCGTAGAATATTTAACATATTATGTATACTGGTAAAAGAAGTAGCGTCAAATTGAGATTAATAACACTGAGATGAGATTTCGTTCCATGTTAATAACTATAATGCGACGAGAAGCCCGTGAAGTCTCCATTATACAGTATATTAGGTAGGCGTTAGTGAATGACCTTGGAGCTGATTCTGCTGCTCATTGAACTGGTATGTGCAAAGCTGTATAAAACCATGGGTTGTTTAAGAGGACTGCACATGGTTTTAAAACCATGTGCTAGGCCAACGTTTTTTTTAGGATAATTAATTTTATTAATTTTTATTATTTTGTTAGATAGAAACATTACAACATCTTCCTTATATTAAGTTGTTTTTCAAGTAAACATTTTGGAAATTAAAATGTCTCTGAACTCAATCATTATATTGTTATATAGTATTTTTTATTTTTATTTTAATTATTAAATTGTTATTTTATCAACTTTAAACTTTTTAAGAAGTTTATTTTTAAAATTTATTTATTAAATATTGTTTTCAAAGGTACACATTTAAAAAAAAAATATTGTAAGAGCAAATTATAAAAAGATTCTCATATTAGGTGAGATTCTTTTATCATAAGAGTAGATTGTTGGAGACGATCATTGTCAATATCTAAAAACTTAATGATTTTAAATTTAGTTGACGAGAAAGGGAATAAATTGTTGAAATTAAAAAATTTGAATTAAATAGTGATTATTGACTTGGTATTGCAATTTTTGTTATAATAAATAATAAATTGTTTTTTAATTTATGATAAATTGAAATTTTAAAATAGTAATAATAAATTTAGACATTTTATTATTTTAAATTTTTACATATTTTAACAACTAAATTATTATGATTGAAAAATTCCAAATTCAAAATATGTAAAAAACTATATACTTCATTAATATTAAAAAGTTAAGATTATTAATTTATGAAAACCATAAAAAAAACCATACAATTCCAACCTTTAAAGAAAACAAGCTCTCATAATTTATCCATAATCGAATACCCTAAATTTTGACATTTTTACATGAGAATGAAGTGAAATACCTAAAAGTAAAATATTGATCTCATTTCACTGATTTATAAATGAAATCTCGAACTTTTGTATCTAATCAAGTACTAAAGAGCTACCATGTTATAAGAGGGAATCCAACCTGCAAGGATGTTTAGAGTTTCCTATCCTAGTAAACCTAACCACCTACCTAACGGCCTTAATGAAGAAAGTGTCATAAGTTTAGAATAAGCATAGTAATAATATTAAAAGTATAAGAAAGAAAGACTCCATTTATTATTATTATTACTAAAAGATAATTAAATATATAATACCTACAAAAGTCCAAATAGGAACTAATTAAAAGTTCCTAAGTTAAATATTAAAAATGCCTAAATTAAACAAAATGGTTAAATAAAGAAATTAAATGATTCTCGATTTAACTGCTGGGTCAGTGCAAGAAGATGATGGACCTTTTAGATGCAATCCTAGTTTTCAAAAACACGACCACGTTACCAAAAAATAAAATGCATTTATGCTACATAGCACTTGTTATGGCTCAACCCGAGCCTGACATGTCATGGGACATGTAGGATAGGAAACCATATCGCGTACGCATTATATAACTACAAAACACGTACGCGATATGCAGTTCTAAAACGTGTACGCGACTTGTAAAACCAAAATTAATTTACATAGACAGTCCCGAAACCCGTGGCCTATTCTACCCATCAGGAACGCGAAACCGACAGCGAATTGGAGCGTTTTTGAGCAAATTGGGTGCTTGGGATTATTGGAGGAGCGGATTTAGTAGGAGGGGAGGAAAATCCACTGGTGAATTATCATCTAACTAGGTAAGTCAATCACCTAAAGCATTCTTTTTTGTTAATTCTAAACCTAGAATACTGTTTTTTAACAGAATAAAACAACCAAATTTTGTATTATTTAGCAAATTGGAAATAACTGAGTCACTAATTAAATTCACTTCTCTCTCAACCAAGATGAGTGAATAACTACAATGAATTCATTTTCAAGAACTCAAAAATTCCTAATGCAACCAAAAATCGAAAAATTTAGAACTCCTTCCTTTATACAATGTATCCATCCACTTGAAACCCAAATTTCCGACCCTCAAAGGACATTTCCCCATGATACTAATTGAATAAGTTCCCTCGGAAATGACCATAACAAGATGAAATGCATGTGCACAAGCATGAATAGAAAAAATGCATAAAAAATTAGTAAATTGGTTTCTCAAAATTTCATCACAATCATTTGTCCATGAATATAATCAAAATTTTATCACAAGTGTATGTAGTTATACATTGCCTCTTAGTTAAGCACCCTCAACTAAATGCCAAAACACATTAACAAAGTGCCTCTTGGGCCTGCCCTTTGAAACATANCACTTCTTGGTTATAGCACCTACCTCATTTGTGTTTTAATTATACCTTCCTCGACACTTTGCTCTTGTTCTGCGCATATGACTTACCCTCCATGCCCCTGACCTTATCGTAATGACAAAAAAAGTTGAAATATACGAACATTCTCACTGTGATATTGAATTACAAGTCAACACATCCTGACACCCCCATACAACCCCGGTATTCATTGGGGGACTAGTGCTAATTAATTAAAGGTCATTACCTAAACTAAATAGAACTTGAATTCTGCTTCTTTTATCCTATAAACATAATAAAGAAAATTAGAAACATGTGAGACCCTAGGTCTCCCTAAGATCCCTTGATCTAGGAAAGACATAAATGACTTTACTCAAACAGTCTATGCCCCTACATCACTAGGTTTATCAACCATTTTTTAAAATAGAAAAAGTAATGGGTAATGTATTTCTACATGTTGAGTCTCTAAGATCATCTACAACCAATTGTAGTCCAGTCCACAAATTCTCCATTTTTCCATGTAACTTTTGGTTGGTTTCCATGTTTATACAACAATGGAAATGGTGAACACCCATGAACTACCTAGAGTGCGTCATAAGAGTGTTCCCAACCATGATCAAGTCAACTATATTTAGAGGATATGGTGGTAGCCCTGTATCACCCCTTTTCTTGCCTCACATGTCCTAATAGTCCCTTGCCCCTTTCTTTTACATATCCAAGGGATGTAAAGGCCAAAACATGTCAAAATAGCACTCCTAAATTCAAAGAAGTTTAAACCCAAGTATGGATGGAAAAGTCACCAATGAGGGTGAAGAAGTGCTTTAAATTCTAGAAAGAAGTTGAACGAAACTTACTATTTAATTGTTAAATGTTTAATTTGAAGTTTTAAATGTATGTAAGTGAATGCCATTAAATTGCTTACTTGAGTTTAATTTAATTTACATTTTCAATTTTGAAGAGATGTCATTATATACCATGTATATGTTTCTAATGATTTCCTTATTGATGTTTTTATTACAGTTGTGACTATGGACACAAATGATGAAATACTGATTGAGCTTTCACACTTGAGAGGACTTAGTACTGCTTTTAGTTGTGGTGATAGGATTCGTCGTTCACTTGCATCCACTTTGGATGCAATTGTTGAGACTATTTCATTGTCAAGAAACATACTATATGATATTATATCATATAGAGAAAGAAAAAGACAAGAGTACATTGATGGGATTGGCTACAATGCAATAGAAAAGTTAAAAATTACCAAAGAGCAGATATTTTCATTGTTTAGGGACCCTTGCAAGGGGGAAATCCCAAATGCAAATAGGCCACATATCTCTATCGAGTGGTGCACATTTCAGCCATTTGTTGATAACTGGATGGACAGATGGTATATGGTTTTTGATATGCCACCACACAACAACAGAGAAATCCCCATGTATTTCCTTCAGAAGATGTATGCAGAGTTCGTGTTGGGTAAACATGTAAACTATTTTGATATATTGTAGTTTCAGGGGAACGATGGGGGGATGCCAAAAAATCGACCCAATGCCAGGCTTCAAGACGTTGATTTCCCTATCCCTGCACCTTGCAGGCAATTTCCTGGGCCATATGTCCCACCTATACATCATGTTATTCCACAGACACATGATGCATATTTGTGTTTGGCATGGGCAATTGTTCGTCATAGCACTATGGTTCAACATATGGGTGAGGAAGTGACATTTGTCCTTGGTGTGGTACATAGACCAAGTCCTCACAGTGCAAGACCATATTCTAGTGTAGTACCACCCACTAGTGTAGTACCCCCAACTAGTGTAGGACCATCTACTAGTGCAGCACCATCAACACATTCCCAACCTACTTTTGAGCCTCATGAGTGCACATCATGTGGTCGTCCCTGCTATAGTCTTTCCTCGGATGTTTCCTTCAGTGGGTTTTTGAGTGATGTATGTATATGGTTAATTGTAATAAATTCTTCATTTATTTTCCTCTTTGTACACATATGTACAGTTTGAGCTAATATATTAATTTTTTGAATTTGCAGTTGATGCTTTATGCCAGCAGCGATGCCCCAGAGTTCCATGTTCCACACTCTACATAGGGGCATGACATTCCATCCACTGATCCCTTGGTTGGTGGAGAGATTCATATAGCACCCATTGCCATATCTCACACCGAGGTAAACATTTTAAAATTTCAGTTTTTTAATACTTGTTAATTTGTTAATTTCCACATAATGTACATGTTAGTTCACTAATGCTATCTACGGTCTAATATTTACAATTATTAAACTTGCAGATGCCAGATCCTTCATAGGGGAAAGCAGTGATGGAGGTAGAATCCATGGTCGTATCGACTGAGGAAATATCTGGGCATGACATTCCATCCACTGATCCCTTGGTTGGTGGAGAGATTCATATAGCACCCATTGCCGTATCTCACACCGAGGTAAACATTTTAAAATTGTCAGTTTTTTAATACTTGTTAATTTGTTAATTTCCACATATTGTACATGTTAGTTCACTAATGCTATCTACGGTCTAATATTTACAATTATTAAACTTGCAGATGCCAGATCCTTCACGAGGGAAAGTAGTGATGGAGGTAAACATTTTAAACATTTTAAAAATGTCATTTTTTAAATACATGTATGTTCGTTGAATCATGCATGTCTAACTACATGAACTCTTGTTGACTATAGGAACCAACCGAAACACCTAGACCATTTCCTGGAGTTGTATCTCCTCATAGGCCATACGTGAACAAGGGTCATGTGTACATGAGGCAACCTAATCCTAGCAAGAGTCTAGTTGTCCACGACCATGGAGCTATTGATACCATGGTAATGCATATCCTTCAATGATATTTCTTGGTTAACTTGAAATCCAGTGCATAAAATGTTTTGTTAATGTTTGATTTGCATGTTTACTGCATTAGGAGCCAGAGTTTACTATTGAAAACCTTGTAGTGATGGTTGATGCAGATACTATTCAAGGACACTTGGTGGACTTGTTCCCGGTGCGTAAAAAACCTCACGGAGCCACAATTTTGAATTATGTAAACTCCTGCTAGCATGTTTGGGAATGGGAAATATGGCAACACCAACTACATCCCCACCATCAGTGGCTTTCCAAGTTTGGCCCTCATTGGTGTGACTGCATTGTCCCCTACTAAGTGAAACCCTAGTTTCAGAAACCACAGTATACGAAGGTCATCGGGCAATGGACAGGCGGGAGAGGCCCCCCCAGCTAAAATCCCATGTCACAAATCCAACGGAATTAATGGTTTGTCGATCAAAGTCCCGAGCATTGATCTATGGTGAGTTGCAGGTCACCTCCAGATACCATTTAGGGCCACTTGGTGGACTTGTGCCCGATGCGCAAAAAACCTCATAAAGCCATAATTTTGAATTTTGTCAACTCCTGCTAGCATGTTTGGGCATGGGAAATATGGCAACACCAACCATATCCCCATCATCCATGGATTTCCAAGTTTGGCCCTCATTGGCATGACTGCATTGTCCCCTATTGAGAGAAACCCTAGTTTAAGAAACCACAGTATACGGAGGTCACCGAGAAATGGACAGGTGGGAGAAGCCCCCCCTAGCTAAAATACCACATCACGAATCCAACGAAATAGATGGTTCATCGATCAAAGGCCCGAGCATTGATCTATGGCAAGTTGCAGGTCACCTCGAGATACCATTCAGGGACACTTGGTGGACTTATGCCTGGTGCACAAAAAAACTCACAGAGCCACAATTTTGAATTTCGTCAACTCCTGCTACCGTGTTTGGGCATGGAAAATATGGCAATGCCAATTGCATCCACACTGTCTGTGGCTTTCCAAGTTTGGCCCTCGTTGGTGTGACTGCATTGTCCCCTACTGAGCGAAACCCTAGTTTCAGAAACCACCGTATACGGAGGTCACCAGGAAATGGACATGAGGGAGAGGGACCCCCTAGCTAAAATCCCACGTTACGAATCCAATGGAATCAACGGTTTGTTGATCGAAGGCCTGAGCATTGATCTATGGTGAGTTGCAGGTCACCTCCAGATACTGTTCAAGGACACTTCATGGACTTGTGCTCGGTGCGCAAAAAACCTCACGGAGCCGCAATTTTGAATTCCGTTAACTCCTGTTAGCATGTTTGGGAATGGGAAATATGGCAACGCCAACTGCAACCCCACCGTCCATGGATTTCCAAGTTTGGCCCTCGTTGGCGTGACTACATTGTCCCCTACTGAGTGAAACCCTAGTTTTAGAAACCACCGTATACGGAGCTCACCTGGAAATGGATAGGTGAGAGAGGGCCCCCAGTAGCTAAAATCCCACATCACGAATCTAATGGAATTGATGGTTTGTCGATTGGAGGCCCGAGCATCGATCTATGGCGAGTTGCAGGTCACCTCCAGATACCGTTCGGGGACACTTGGTGGACCTGTGACTGGTGCACAAAAAACCTCACAGAGCTGCAATTTTGAATTCCATAAACCCCTGCTAGTGTGTTTGGGCATGGGAAATATGGAAATGCCAACTGCATCCCCACTGTCCGTGGCTTTCCAAGTTTGGCCCTCGTTGACGTGACTGCATTGTCCCCTACTGAGCAAAACCCTAGTTTCAGAAACCACCGTATACAAAGGTCACTAGGAAATGGACAGGTGGGAGAGGCCCCGCCCAAGCTAAAATCCCACATCACGAATCCAACGGAATCAAAGGTTTGTCAATCGGAGGCCTGAGCATTGATATATGGCGAGTCGCAGGTCACCTTTAGATACCGTTCAGGGACACTTGGTGGACTTGTTCCTGGTGCGCAAAAAACCTCATGCAGCAACAATTTTGAATTCTGTCAACTCTTTCTAGCATGTTTGGGCATGGGAAATATGGCAATGTCAACCGCATCCCCATCGTCCATGGCTTTCCAAGTTTGGCCCTTGTTGGCGTGACTGCATTGTCCCCTATTGAGAGAAACCCTAGTTTCATAAACCGCCATATACGAAGGTCACCGAGCAATGGAAAAGAGGGAGAGGGCACCCCCTAGCTAAAATCCCATGTCACGAATCCAACGGAATCTACGGTTTGTCGATCGAAGGCCTGAGCATCGATCTATGGTGAGTTGCAGGTCACTTCCAGATACCGTCAACTCCTGCTGGCGTGTTTGGGCATGGGAAATATGGCAACGCCAACCACATCCCCACCATGTGTGGCTTTCCAAGTTTGGCCCTCATTGGTGTGAAATGAATTGTCCCCTACTGAGCAAAACCCTAGTTTCAGAAACCACTGTATACAGAGGTGATCGGGCAATGGAAAGGCCGGTATAAGAGGTGAGTTGTCAAGAAGGTACATGTATGTATTCTAATGTTATGTATATCATGTGAATGAGATCTTGAAATGTTCATATGATTGATATATAGGGTTTATTGATCATATGTAAAATTTGGCATGTTCATTAACTTGATATACAAGAGAATTTTTGGCATATTTATAAACAACATTATGGAAAATTTCACATATCAAGAACACAAAATTGACATATTCATAAGAAACATACATAGGAAAATTAAAATTATGATACATACCTCATCATGCTAGATCCCACCTATTATCATACAACTAAGCCCTCCGGATCATCTCTTATAATGATGGTCTCCATTAGTCTCTCGTGCTCTGTATCCGGTAAGAAGTAGCATACCTTCGATGAATTTCGACTAGGCATTGTTCGTACATGGAGGTTTGTACCAATGATTAAGTTGGTAAAGTGATACACACTTGCACTTGGTTTGTAATCCCTGTAAACATATCCACCCTTCTTTCTTGCATTGTTTTCATGTGTAAGGTATTCACCTTTAACAACCATAGACCCGATTGGGAAGTGGTTGTTTTCATCATCAGTCATGGACATAATGAGGGTTTTCTTTCCCTCTATACAACGTGCCAACCAGTAATCACCACCCCATTCACTATCTTTTGAGGAAACCACTGCGTATATGTGTCCTGCATAGTATGATTGTAGGTATATGATCAAATATTTTTTGTGTGATACAAGGCCATTAATGTGAGTTTCAAGACTACATAAATAAACAAAAAACTGTTAAGGAAATGCATCATACCAGGTTGTACAAGGTTTGAGACATGATCAAAATCTATAGAAATAGATGATTAGTCTTCTTACAACGGAGTTAACTCAACAATTTCATGCTGATCAAGTGGAAGTGATATGCGATCCCATCCATCAACCCAATCCAATGATTCACACACATCCTAGTCACCATCACAATAGGGTGAGCAAAAACAAGCGGGTTTTCTGGTCCAAATTTCAAATACTGGGTTATCAGAGCTTCAAACTAAATGAAAACAATGAGTCCTAGGAACAATATTGCATTCCCATGCATGTGAATGATCTATGTCTACCACCTCCCAAAAAAATCTCTCCACATGTCTCTTTCTTGTGGATTCTACTCGCATAGTTGATTCGTCTCCCATTACTGACGTGCACCACTTGACTATAGATTGAGCATTTCGAATAGTAGATATTGTAGATAACTTCAATTCCTCTCTTCGTAGGGCTGTTCTGACACATGCTCCGGCTCCATCATGCTCTCCTTTACCATGCCCACTCTCAAAATAGTTCCACATATGTGGAACTTTGTAGTTTTTATGCAATGAACACAACCATTGAAATATGTGTGCATTTTTGAATTGACCAGCACATCCATCAGACCAAATCCAGTGTCGATCCATTTCTATGTTCCTGCCCTTCAAATGATCATATAACATGATGAGGAAATGATGTACATAGTGGAAGTCATGGCACCTATCATCACTTATGTAGAAGTGATATTCCTTTAGAATTTCTCTTTGCTCTTCACTGCTATTTGGGCCATGCCTATATGTGATATGCACCATCAAGGAAACATGCTTGGAGTGATAATACTGACTTTGGATCTCATTTTGAGGTTGCAAAGTGTAGTTATCAGAAAAATCAACAACTGGAAGTATAGTACCATGGGGAAATGTATCTCTGCATATTCTAAACTTCTCATCCTGCCATCGTGCCAAGTGGACATGCTGAACATATTGATTTGTATTTTCAATAAATTCCTTGACAAAGACACTAACTTGTACCTATTGACACAAAATGATCTCAATATCAGTTTTTTTTGTAAGTAAGGAATGAAATGCAACTGTTCAAACATAAATTTATAGATAAATGCATGTACCTAAGATGTCACCAATTGTATTTTTTTGCTTTCTTTCCCTGGGACTATTTCATAGCTGATATATTTGAAACTTTTCATGTCTATAACCATATTCCCAAATTCATTGTCTCCACTCCCGTACATACATTGGCTCAATAATTGCATTCCAGCACAATTGGAGCAAGTTCCATCCAAACAAGATTTTTCATAGTATGTTTACCCCTCAGGCCTATTGCACATGATACTATGAATGAATTCTCTTGATGAGGTCGATGGTATTGTCAAGGAGCAATCTTGCACATGGTTAGTATGCAACACACGACGAATGTACAAAAATGTTTCATAGTAATATTCATATTCTACATGGTATCTACAACAACAAGTGTTACGAAGAGTATTTATTCTAACATACTAGGGCTTACATTTCTCAAAATATCTTTTCCCCAAATTCAATTGTCTATGTTCATTCCTAAATTTATCGTATAGTTCTGTCTGTGTTATATCAAGAAGATGCTTAATATGTGGTTCACGGTCCTTTGAACCCCTTCTCAGTTTTAGTACACCCTTCTGTTTTGAAGAAGGCCTTGTGTGATCATGCCAAAAACTCTGCACTAGTCCCTTTACTGCATCAACTAGCTTCATGTCACGATGTGGCAATCGACCAATAAAGGCCCAAAAATCTGTCTGGGATGTTGTGTCAAGATGTTCTCTTCTAATAGAATACCTACAGAGGGTTTTTACATTCAAATTAACTAGTTTAGATGTAGGCTTGAGAAAACGAAGGACCCTGGTGTTCTTATTTACAATTACTTGTGACAACACACGACGAGCTGCATTGCGGTCCTTTGAATGTGTGTTCTTACCAATTTTACCAAAGGCATCTACTAAGCTTTTAACTATATGAGAACTTGGTCCAAAAGTCTTTATCATCTTTATCGCTAACGATTTCCTAACAATATTCATGCCCCTAGATTTTAACAATGATAAAAATAATCTGCATTTATCTCCATCACATTTAGAAACAAAATATTTATTTAGTATCTGTTGAGTTTGATAAGCAATACTACGTTTAGATAGCGTACGTTCAATGGAATTGAGGAGTCCTTCATCAACTTGTATACGCTTCAGAGTTCTTCGACTTGTGCTTTCTAATGGAGGAAAGGTGGTTGGAATTCTATCATCTAGCGCATCAACAATACACTTTGGCGTTTCAGTAGCAACTTCTTGTCCTTCATTCTCTTCTTGGTAGTTGGATGGTGGAAGTTCAACATCCTCATCAATGGTCCAGATAATATTTTCTTCTTCAATAGTAGGCTCCATGTCCAACGCCTCTTCATGAGATTCGTATTGATATGGTAACTTATCACTTTAACTTGATGTGGGATTTGAAACATCCCCTAATGAGCACCTACATTTTTCTTCTTGAATACTTCAATGGGGTGCTTGTTCAACAACTATTGTGGAAATTGAAGGTCCCTCTAGTGAATGCTTCCTTTTTTCTTGTACTGGATTAATAGGATGAACCATGGTATCCTCTATAATTGGATTTGGATTAGTTTCCAAAGAAAGCCTTTGATTCATCATGTCTATTCTTTTCTTTTCTTTCTCTTCTTCGATGACTTCTTGAGGTCTCTTCTTCCTTGATGATTTTCTTCCTCGGTTATGTACATTCCCCATCACCACAATGATCAATTCAATATAGCTTGTTTTTGTTGCTCCTCAATTATAAGCTTTCAAACCTTTAACTTGCTTTATAACTATTGATCCTTCAAGGTGCTTCAATCTTCCTTCTCAATTGTTCATATTTCCCATCAAAACAATGATGAATGGAAAAATTTACCTTTGGTTCTCTTGAATAATAAGAAAATGAAAGTTAAATCATAAATTGTTCCTCAAGCTGATTCTCTTGTACAATTGTGTATATCCACCATCGCCATGAAATGACATTGAAGCTTGATATCTTATCCTATGTGCTCCTCAACCATGAGATATGTCCTCAATGATGCACCTGCATAACAAAAAGAATGATGGAGAATGTCAACTGTGAGTTATTCCACAGGCGGGCTCGTTCTCTTGAAAAAAATGCGCGATAATCGTATTTTCGTAAAAACAGAGTGAAGTTGCTCTCGGACAAAAACAATCCATTGTTTTTACAGTCCTACAATGTGCACATGTTATATAGAGTAAAAACGCATATGCGATTTGTAGAAGTAAAATTCGCACGCGATATGTTTAAGCACAATTAATAGGGTAGGTGCACGGCTAAGGCAACGAATAAAATCATAAGAAAACAAATGTTTTCTATGGTTAGAAACAAAGCAAATGTTTTTAGTGTTCCCTTCTTTTCATGCATATAAATGTTTCTCTCTATACCCTCAATAATCCCTACATACCCCTATCTCTTTCTAAATATACCTCCCTCATTCTCTCTACATCCCTCCCTATATGTTTCTTTCTCTCCCTCACTCCATCCCTCCGTCTCTCACCGTGAGGATGATGATGAACATGATGATGGTGATGATGATGATGATGATACTGATGGTGATGAAGACGATGATGATTATCATGATGGTGATGATGATGATGATGACGACGACGATGATGATGAAGATGACGACGATGACGATGATGCTGATGATGATGATGTCGACGACGACGGCGACGATGATGACGAAGATTATGATGATCTTTTGATGATGATGATGATGATGATGATGATCATGGTGATGAAGACGATGATGATGAACATCATGGTGATGATGATAATGATGAAGAAGATCAGCATGATGGTGATGAAGAAGATGTTGATGATTATGATGGTTATGAAGAAGATCACGATGATGGTGATGAAGAAGATCATGATCATGGTGATGAAGACGATGATGATGAAGATGATGATGATGATGATGATGATAATGATGAACATGATGATGATGATGATTATGATGATAATGATGATGATGATGATGAAGACGATGATGATCAACATGATGGCAATGAAGAAGAAGATGATGATTATGATGGTTATGATGATGGTTATGATGATGTTGATGATGATGATGATGGTCATGATGATGATCATGGTGATGAAGACGATGATGATGAACATGATGATGATGATGATAATGATGAACATGATGATGGTGATGATGATGAACATGATGATGGTGCTGTTGACGATGAACATGATGATGATGATCACGATGCTGATTATCATGATGATGATGATGAAGACGATGATGATCAACATGATGATGATGATGATGATGATGATTATGATGGTTATGATGATGATGATGATGATGATGATAATGATGAACATGATGATGGTGATGTTGATGAACATGGTGATGGTGCTGTTGATGATGAACATGATGATGATGATGGTGAAGACGATGATGATGACGACGATGATCATGACCACAATGATGATTATCATGATGATGATGATGATGATGACGTCGATGATGACGACGATCACGGTGATGAAGACAAAGATGATGAACCTGATGATGATGATGAAGACGATGAAGATCAACATCATGATGATGATGATGATTATGATGGTTATGATGATGATGATGATGATGATGATGATGATGATGACTATGATGGTTATGATGATGGTGATTATGATGATGATTATGATTATGATGATGATTATGATGATGATGATGATGAAGATAATGATGATCACGATGAGGGTCGTGATGGTGAAGACGACGATGATGATAATGATGATGATGATGATGATGATGATGAAATCATCGACGATAATGATCATGGTGATGAAGACGATGATGATGAACATGATGGTCAGGATATTATGATGATGATTATGATTATGATGATGATGATTATGATTACGATGATTATGATGATGATGATGATGAGGGTCATGATGATGATGATGAAGATGATGATGATAATGATGATGATAATGATGATGATGATGATGATGATGATGATGAGGGTCATGATGGTGAAGACAATGACGATGAAGACAACGATGATGATAATGATGATGATGACGATGATGATGATGATGATGACGTCGTCGATGATGAGTTAGCTTCATGATGATGAAGACGATGATGATGATCATGGTGATGAAGATGATGATGATGAACATGATGATGATGATGATGATAATGATCATGATGACGATGATGATCATGATGATAAAGACGATGATGATCAACATGATGATGATGATGATGATGATTATGATGGTAAGGATGATGATGATGATGATGATTATGATGATGATGATTATGATGGTGATTATGATGATGATGATGATGATGATGATGATGATGATTATGATTATGATGATTATGATGATGATGATGATGAGGGTCATGATGATGAGGGTCATGATGATGATGATGAAGATGAAGATGATGATGATGATGATGAGGGTCATGATGCTGAAGACGATGATGATGATGACGATGATGATGATAATGATGATGATGATGATGACGATGATCATGATGAACATCATGATGATTATGATGATGATGAGGATGATCATGATCACGATGAACATCATGATGATGAAGACGGTGATGATGAACATTGTGATAATGAGGATGATGATGATGATGTTCATGATGATGAAGACGATGATGATGATGATGATGATGAAGATGGTGATGAAGTTGATAAACATGATGAAGATGATGGTGATGATGGTGATGATGATGATGATGGTGGTGGTGGTGGTGATGGTGATGATGGTGATGATGGTGGTGATGATGAAGATGAAGATGATGATGATAATGAAGAAGAAGATGATGATGAAGACGATGATAATGAACATCGTGATAATGATGACGACGATGATGATGATGATTATGATGGTGATGATGATGGTCATGATAATGATGATGATGATTATGATGATGATGATGATGATGATGATGATGACGACGATGATGAATATCATGATGATGAAGAGACTGATGACGATGATGATCATGATCATGATGATGAAGATGATGGTGATCAACATGATGATGATGACGACGACGACGACGACGACGACAATGACGACGACGATGATGATGATGACGATGACGACGACGATGATGATGAACATCATGATGATGATGACGACGACGACGATGATGATGATGGTGATCAACATGATGATGATGAAGATGATGATGATGAAGACGAAGAAGAAGATGATGATGATGAAGAAGAAGATGCCAATTATGATGATTATCATGATGATGAAGATGATGATGATGAAGATGATGGTGATGATGATGATGAACATCATGGTGATGAATACGATGATGATGATGATGATGAGGGTCATGATGACGATGATGATGAACATGATGATGACGATGACGACGATGATGATGAAGATGATGGTGATGATGATGATGATGATGATGATGATGAACACCATGATGATGAAGACGATGATGGTGAACATCATGATAATGAGGATGATGATGATGATGAAGACGACGACGATCAACATGATGAATATGATGGTGACACTATCCATGTCTCTCTCTCTCTCTCTCTCTCTCTCTCTCTCTATTTATCTCTCTCTACATGTGTGGACCTGCACCTTTCTCTCCTTGCGTCTGTTCCCTTGTCACCCCTCACACACACACACCTTTTATCGCTCCCTAAATATCTCTTTCCTTCACTCTATATTCATCCCTCCCTCATCCCCCCTCCTCAATTTCTATCTTATTCTCTCTCACACTCTCTCCACGACATTCTCTATCTCTCTCTCTCTTCTTCTATGTTTTCAACTTATCCCTTGTCCTCAACCCCCTACCTCATTATGACCCCTATTATATGCTTTATCACATCTCATCCCATCTCTTCAATTTCCCCCTCCTTCGCCTCTCTCCTCCAACACATCCTATTCCTCCTCTAATACTCCATATCCACTTTTCCATTCACCAATCCTCTCTCTCATCAAACCATCATGCATTTCCTCCCCTCCACCTTATCCTCCTTTCTCCACTCAAATTTACAACATCCCACTAGGACCTTGATCATTCCCAACCCCCTCTCAACTACTAACCATCCCCACCTGAACTTCCAACATCTTCCTAGGCCCTTGACCCTTCCCCACCCCCTCTAAACTATTATCCATACATTTGATATATTACACATATTGCTATATTTTTAGCTCTAAAACATGCGTTCGCATCTTAGAGTTACATAACGCGCTCGTGTTTTATAGTTATGTAACACACACGCATTTTATAGCTATTTAACACGCTCATGTTTTGTAGTTATATAACATGTGCGCGTTTAGGAATTCTACAAGGTGGGAAATGTAATTTGAATTTAAGCATTCCAATTCACTTGCTTGCATGCCACCAATAGTCCTATGTGTATGGTTTGGAATTTGCTTCGGTAATACCAAACCTGTGCTATGGTACATGATAAACCATAGCTAATTAGGGATTTCCCCCATTTTCTGAAGAAGTTGTTGTTTACACACTCGTTACAGTATGCTACACACAGTTAATTTTAACAAAATATTAAACATAAATAGCATTTTTTCTGCAGATTCTAAATATGTAATTTTTATTAAAAAATATTATATTTTCCTATTTGTTTTCAATTTCTATTGTGTCTTAACTCCTTAACTCAAAATACATGTCGTTAGTGTTATTCCCATAACTTTTTCAATTCGTAATTTTTAAAAAACAATTATATGGTGCACTAGAAGGCACTGTCCTCTACATTCTATAAAAAACCCATTTCATGATTATTTCATTAAGACCTTTAAAGGCTGCACCCACAAAAGACGTACCATTTTCGAGGAATGATCACTTAGATAATTATAAGAAAAATTAAAAATTACTAATTTTATTTTTGAAAAATAATGTTGCACTAGTGTTATATGTTCTCTACATGCTTGCAAAGTTTTGTATCCCGAAAGCATCATTTAGGACCTCAAAGGCTGCACCCATAAAAACATATACCTTATGATTTGGCTAAAAGAAAAAGTGACTACTAGAAAAAATGAAATTTGACATAGTTATAAAAAATTTCAATACATAAACCTTATATATTTGGAAACGTGGTTCAATATCATACATTTAATATTTTTTACTCAAAGTAAGATATTTTGTATAAGTATCTCAAAAAAATCAATTAAGTTGAGGGATTGCTTATTTTTCAGTTTTCTATTGCATCTAACGTGCCAAAAGTGACCCTCATTAGCTTGCACACTCCCTGCTCCTTTGACTAAAAAGTCTGTCTATAAAGGCCCAAGCCAAATAGAGGCTTGGGGATCTTCCATCTTTGGTAATTGATTATTTTCTACATGATTTATTCTCAAGAGAGTTCTTGGAGAATACTTTTCTAAGAGGAAAAAGGAAAATTGATCCTGAACCTGATATCCCAGTTAGGGTAGCCTTACCTTAGGATCTCTAAGCTACTTGCATGTTGGAAACAACTCGAGGGGATACAGATTAAAACTAGGAACGGTTCTGGGTCATGGTTGGGTGGAACGTGGTATTTCCCAAGTGATTCAGTTATCTATACAAAGGTCAAGTCTGCCTGTGAATTTGTTAATGATGGGTAATTGAGTGTGTAGGTTTTCAACCATTGGAATAGCTTCACCTTGCAGGTATGAGGTTCTTGATTTTTCCCTTTCATGGTCTAGTACATTTTCTAGTTAATTAATTAAGGATGTTGTTCCCTAGATTATTTATGACATTTATTTCCTGTTCTATAACTTAAGGGTTTATGATTTACTTCTAAATCTATGTCTACAATGTATTTTCTGTTTAAGATATTTTTATGTTTTTAATTCTAAAACTTTGTCTGAAATTTATTTCCTCCCTAAGAATTATTTAGGGTTTTATTCTTCCAAACTTATTTCTACATTTTAATTCCTAGCTTTACCTTTGTTTTTTCCTAAGACCTAGAACTACTTTAAGCATAGTCTAAATGTATAATTATATATGGATTCTACTGGCAGATTTCATATTTTTAGAAAACCTATATGTAAAATAAACATACCAACTAGTATATATAATATTAGCTTAATCCCTAAACAGAAACTTTAAAACATAATTTATAAAATACATTAACTTAGAAAATATATTTAAATAGAAACATAACCAAAGTAATAAATCTATGGATGAAAAACTAAAACCATCGAAGACCTCTGAGGGCTTGTTTATATATTCTATAAAGAACCAAGAGTATAAACACACCATTTCTCATTAATAAAAGTAATCCATAAATCAAACATATAGTCTAGATATCGAGACTATCTAATGGTCTCAAGTTTATGTTATAAATAAACAATACTCAACATAAATCAATCTCATTCATAATAACCAAACAACATAATTTACACACAAAATGTAACTATCCAAATCGTATATCTAAGAAAACTTCCACATAATAAGTCAACCACAATTTTATGCACATTAAAATATTGTATAAATAAACAGAGGTCACAGGATCAAATCCTGTGGGAATGAATGCCCAAACAAGTCTTTACAGTAATCATCTCTTACAACCATCGTGACCCAGGATCGAATCCTGTGGAGGTAACTGTAATACATTTACAAATCACCATATCGAATCCTATAGGATTCGCTATCATCATACCAAACACTGTAAACATTTCAACATATCTATACACAGAGGTTAAAACCCCCAAATAAATTACATGCTGTATCCATTTCGTGGCTCTCGGCCATTTGTATGCAAAACATTAAACACTATCATAACCCATTAAAACCCTCTCAATGCTAAGAAATTAGAAATGACACCCAATCGAAGGGTTACACCCACAGTCACAAATTCTTACATTTAAATACACAGGAAGAACCACAACTAAGATTCAAACCATAAAAAAGATATGTCATTCATCTATTACACAGTCGTAACTCTAACGAAGGGAAACGCTATTTTCGTCTATGGCATGGCTCCAAAGGCCAAACAACGTTGTTAACAATCCATATAAATAATTTAAAACAAGAATTACCAAACCACACAGAGTCAAGCTAGAACTAAGCTAGGAACCATAACCACGATATGTCACAAGATGTAAATGTTGTACACATAATCATTATAAACCAAAATAGGAGTTTACACAGTTGTGTATCCAAGGCCTTGCAGCATTGCAAGCAATGGTGCTGTCGCCTTTACCAAAACATAACCATATTTACAATTCGCAGAGCCTATAAATATTCACCAAGGCCAACATTAATACACATAATATCCATTTGCAAAACCCAAAATACATTTAGTCCTGGCCCGAATGCGCTAAACCCAAACAAAAACCCCAAGTCATAAACACATCACTAGATGCTTGACATAAATTTACAGATAGTCCCTTTCTCCTTTTGTAGCCATTGAAACCAGACTAAGCATTCAACCTACGATGAGCTTTAAGCTTGTCACGATAACCATACAAGAGAAGGAACAAGTTTTAAACTTGTTACAATAGGGATTACCCGTAATGGGTATTATGTTTACCTCAGAGCGACCCATGCTTCCCAAACCCCGCACCCTGCAAACAAAACCAAGATATGATGAGAAGTATGTTGTAAACACCAAACTAAATGACATTACAACGCTTCTAAAATAGATTGGAAGGAATACCTTCCAACGCGACGAACCTCCATAGCTCTACTCCACGGAACATACCAGAGGTAGAGCTCATGCATCCATGTTGCAAATGACCCAAACCATCGTGCTATTCCAAGCCTTAAGCTTGAGACCCATGTTTCCCTATGCACATTAAATTCACCACCTTGGCCCCCATTACTACAAATCAAAACCCATAGTATATAGTTCAGGACACCCTCCAACGCAGAGCTATGTTTAATCACCATGTTATATATAATCCACAACATGTGTATCGAATACTTAGGGTATTGCCATAGTCCATGGCATATGAAATATGCCATGGAGGGCTATTGATATGTTTACAAAATTATACACCAAGGTTTAATAAAACAAGAGCTATGTTATAATATGCCATATACATTGTATATTAAGTAAATATTAACATATAGGAGTAGATAATTCCAATCATAAAACCATAAAAAACAATAATAGTAACCCGTAAAACATAGGTTGGAAAAACAACCAACCTTGCACAAATATCAACCAACAACTGTCATACTAGTCACTAGGATAGGACTATAAGTCTGTGGTCGTCCAAGCTGAGCGCTAGCGATGAACGACTAGTATGTCTTATTCTACTTTTATAGTTAGTTTCCATCGTCAAGTGCACCTGCACGTGAGAAGGAAAGAAATGCATTAGATCAATAAGAACTAGGCCCCATAGTGACAAGTAGAAAACTGTTACCTTTCAGGTGTTTACAATGGAAACAAGTCCCACCACTCCACCCCTTTAAAATACAAGTTAAGTCAAAATTATTCATAGAATAGTAATCAAACTTTATAACCAATGAGTATGCAATCACATTAACACACATACATATAAATGCAGAACCATAGAATTCAAATAGTAAGCAACATCACATTACACTAATAACCACATCGAGAAAACTAAAAGTAGGAAGTAAGAACAACTTATGACAATACAACACAGTAGACAAAGTATGACACATTCCTCATAAGTTTAAATAATGTCTAGCTCAAGTAGTATTTGACTAGCCTATTAATTTTTTTTTTTCAAATTTTGGGGACATTAAATTTTTTCATTAACTATTTTCTTTATATTTACACAAGTGTCTACAAAGATCATATATTTATGCATGGTTTTAGGCTTCCTAAAACCTATTTACAAACTTAGAAAAATTACACTAATTTCCTTTAAGAGAATCCACACCCTTGGGAAATATCAAGACCCTAATGTCTGGATAACAATTTGAGGATTTTGATGAGAGTGAGATGCTCCTACATCAACACAAAACAGTAAAGAATCCAAGTGGAAGGTCAGTTTAAGTAAAGAAGAGATGTATTGTTATGAGATGATCTAAAGATGCATCTCAAACAAACTCGAATCGATGATAGAAAGATAATATTAATGGGGGATGTGAGGCATGCGTAATAGCCTCAACCAACAAAATTTTCTCATTGAATTTATAATTTATGGCACCTTCTAACTTATCCAAATCAATACCCATAATGGTTTCGGGAACCTTACAGCCACGCCTAACCAACTCCCCATCTTTAGAGTGGAATTTTGTCATGATTACTATACAATTCATAAGATGGAAAATTGCATTCTTCCCCCCTTCAAGATAATAAACTCCAATAAAATATTCAATGACATCTTCTGATATCTTTCTTCATAGAACTCTGTAACAAATGGAATCACCCTAAATCTTTCCATCGTCCATGGGATCATTCTCAAAATCTTGAAGATGAAAATTGTTATGTGTATCGGTTTCATCTTGTGGGATTTGTTCCACATCAACCATAACAATTGCATTCATGAAGTATGAGATTCCCCACAACCTCTGTCCTTTCATTATTGGAAAAACTGATGTACATAACTATGAGACATTATTCGATTTCCTAGTAAATACCCTAATGACAAATTTCAGCTGAAATCATGGTTCTCTCCTCTGACCAAAAAGACTCCCAAGAAAAAACCTAGTTACAATCCAAACAAAGAATTCCATTCCATTAGCCCTAACATATTGGATGACTGGGATATTACCATTGAAGGATTAAACCAAAAACTAATACAAGCCAACTTAATAAGAGACGTTGCACTAATAGAGGTTAGCCAACTAAAGTCATCTATGGAAGAAATAGAGAAACAAATGAAGAAATTGGAACTGTATTCCCAGGATCAAAATTATGCATTGAACTAGGCTGAAGTTGGCATTACAAGTTCCCATGGGTCTAGTTTAAATAACCATGGATTCACAACGAAATGCCATGACCACACAACTATAACATATGAAGCAATGGTAGAACCCTTCCTTCAGACTGTAGTAGAATCAAGAGTTGTAGTGAGATAATTATGAAAGACTATTGTAACATTATTACAAGAACAATGTGGGGTCGAGGTTTCAATTAGGCATAATTTTTCTGCAAAACCCTAAATATTTGCATCATTAGAGCCTTCAGAGCTGCATCTCATTTGCATTTTAGGCTGTACCTTGCACCTTTAAACATGATTTTTAGGGCAGCTGAGGGTCTCTTTTGCTTACTGATTATTAACGGAAAATTCGAGTTGAATTTTATTCTATATTTGCTTAAAAATGAGCCATGTTTGTGCTTCTTCAATATATCTTTAACTCGATTAAATTTAAAATTGTTTAATAGTGGTTTATTGGCATAATTAATATCATAAAAGCACTTTTATGACACTCATCTAAGCAGATTCATATTTGGTACAATTTATGGGTTAGTTCAAGTTGCAAGTTCTTAGAAGCATTAAATTCACATGTTTCTCTTGCCTCTAACTGTCTATAATAGATATGCAATCTATTGTCACTATCAACCTAATTAATATTACAAAATACACTAGGTTGATAATGTCATACAAGTAACTAAGTGGTTCTCTAAAGTATTCCATGTAAAACCTAGTTTCTTTTTCTATTCTAGCCCTATTTGCACTCATTTTCATTCACATTAAAAGGCTGGAATTTGTTGTTGTTCTAATACACTTATTGTTGGTCAAATCCACACTATATAACAACAAGCTAGTTTCACTATATTCAATTTTTATAATTGTTTATTTTGAATTTTGAACAATTGTTTACTTTATTTATTTTTTACATATTTCAACAATTGAATTATTAAATTTAAATTATTGTGATTGAAAAATTTCAAATTCAAAATACTTAAAAAATTATATATGTCATTAATATTAGAAAATTAAGATTACTGATTTATGAAAACCATAAAAAAAAACCACATAATTCCAACCTTTAAAGAAACTAAGTTCTCACACCTTTAAAGAAAATAAATTCCTACAATTTATCCTGAATAACCCAATTTTTGACATTTTTAAGTCTCAATGAAGTGAAATACCCTAAATTTTGACATTTTTAAGTCACAATGACCTGAAATACCCAACCATTTTTAAGTCACAATGAAGTGAAAGGAAGTTTTTTTTTTTAATTCTATTTCTACATGGTAAATACATTGTGGATTTTTTTTCTTTTTCTTTGACCGTGAGAAACTCTCCATGTCGCTGATATCAGAGGGATCTGTAGCCAACAACCACTGTTCGTGCTGCCGTTGACCATGAGGTTTGAACATGAGACCTCATAAAGACTAAACTCCATATAGACCACATAAAATACACCTCATGGGTAATGAATCATTGTTTCTCAAACCCCTTTGTGTTTAGCAACAACTGGATCCCTCGTGCTGTCATTAGAGGTTGGACGACAACTAGATCCCAGCTATCTCATCACTTCATCAAAACTTTTTGACGGTGATCGAACGATCGACTCTGAGGTTGTTGTAGATTCACAAAGGAGCTCGTGGTATTGATTTGAGAATTTCATTAACTATTGTTGTTTGAGATTTCTATTTTTATTTTGCTTTTCTCCAATGAAGGTCAGAGATGTTGGCATTCAATCAGACCTTTTATGTATACAATGTATTTCATATTCGCCGAAGATTTCAAGTTTTCTAGGCTTTACTGGATTTTGGAGAATGCAACCTGACAAAAGTTTTACTTGTGTCTTCTGCACATATCATGGACAGGTTGGTGTGTTCTTTGTATTTTTGTGGATAAGACTATGGATCGATTCCCTTCACCACAATAATTTGCATAGTAGCTTTTGGCATGATTTTATATTTCCCAATAGATTATTGTAATGAAATTGTTCGACATAGTTTTTTTCTAGTCTTATAGCTTACCAAAGATTGTTGTCCATGATCATATATTCATGTGGCTTTAGTTTGACGCGATCCATATTCAAAATGGTTGGCAAACATGAGAGTTATGGCCGAAATAATAACAATGTGTTTTTTGAGTCAATGAGTCTTGATACAAGAAAGGTAAGATATATATATATATATATATATATATATATTCTTGTTAAAAATTACATATTTGGAATCTACACAAAAAAACCATATTTGTGTCTAAAATTTCATAAAAAGGATGGTGTGCAATATACAATACCAACAACTAAACATGAGCAAATTTAAAAATTAGAGGTAATGCTCAATTAGCCATGGTTTATCATACTCCAACGCATATGCATGATGAACATGAAGCAAAGTCCGAACCAGACACATAGGCATAGGAATGCCACGCCACCATGTACGGAGGTTTGACCATAGTGGCAAGAAATGTGCATGCATTTTGTTTAAATTCATTTTTTTTCGCGCCAAACAAAAATGCACACACATTGTAGTTAAGCAAAACACGCTTGTGTTTTGTAAAAATACAATACATGAGTGATTTGTAATTTTACAATTTTATTATTTTTTCTGATTGTAACAATTTATTATTATTATTTCCTGATTATAACATTATTTTTATTATTTGTCGATTATAACATTAAAAATAATTTGGGGTGTGTTATCCACAAAGTTGCAATTAGGGTATTTTTCAAGTGAGCCACCAAGGATCATAACAAATCAATTGTTTTTACTCTGTGCTCATGAAGTTCTGTGGTTTCATCAGGGCCAGTTGTAGTCATTTTTTTGCACGTTGACACCCTCTCGAGGGAATTGTAATAAATGACATAGTGTGATGGTTTCTTTTCATAAAATATTTGGCCTTCTTAGTACTTGGAGCATTCAAAGTTGAACCCTTCCCAGCCCTTCTAAAGTGTTCTAGCCCTTCCCCAGAAGTGTAAAGTTAAAATTTCCCTTAAAAAAAAAAATAAAATATGAATTTTACCCTTCCAATTAAGAAGGGCATAATTTATATCAACATTTCAAAAGAAGGGAAACATTTGAAATTACCCATTCAAATAAACTTCTCAAGATGTTAAAATTTCTATGCTATAAAGTTCAACTCATCACTCAAAATATTGGAAATATGATAAATTATAATCACTCACTGACTCATGCCATGAACTCACTGCTTAGTTGTGCAAGATGACCCGTAATCATTGATGACTACAATACACTGGCGATCGAGATGTGACTCTGACTATCGAGTCACTTCGGGCCGCAATCTAAAGTGTGACAATGTGTCAACAACTACGACTATAACAAAAAAGAACTACCAGTCTACTACTAGGCCTGAAACGAGCTCAAAACTTTGTGCCTACTACCTATGTGAACCTTGCTACCAATGTCCACTCTTTTTTCATCAAAATGAAATTCAAAAGGTTGGTTTGATGAGTCCTCCTCTACAAGACTTCATTTCTTGCATGAATATCATGGATTCATAACAACTATAAACAACACTCGATGTCATGCAAATACAAATAATGACATGTAGCTAGGATCACAAACTATGTAGAGGTTGATTTATGCATTGTTATAGAGAAGTGATATTGGGCACACGATATGGAGAAACAATGGTTATTAATAAAATTAAAAAAACAATTGTTGGCTCAAGAATAGTCTTCAATTTGATGGGTGGCATGATTGTGATGTAATCTCCCTCCGTCCTTCCAAATATTGTGGTTTCTCACAACTTTTTTCCTCAGCTCCACCAAAATACATAAAAAATTACTTGTCTTTACATCCTGTTCCCTTTAAATCCTCATCTCATAGTCCTAACTAAGGATTATTATGCATGCACATTGTCACCTTATAATACGAATTGGGTCAAGGCATAGAGACAACCATAAAATATTAAATGTGTCAAGACGCAAAGAGTAAGAGACAAGTATAAGTAGAAGTCTTATATTCAATTTACCATATCTAAGTCTTTAATTAACACTATCAACTAAAATTTGACACGTTGGATTGTTGTGATCTTCTTATCACTCCTTACCAATGTGATTGCAAGGCATTCTTTGAAGGTGAAGTCCGGTCTTCTTCCTCATTATCATGCCTTTTGGTAAGACAATAAAGAGGGTAGTGGCCTACATCAGCATGGAAAATGGTTTCGACATAGAGGTATAAGCATTAGATGTTTTCATTAAATAACTTAAATTACTACCTGTGACTATCGATTCATTGAATCGTGGATTGGTACAAAACATAGCAAATTTTAGATCCCCGAGCCCTTAATTACTCACACTTTGAACTTTCTCAAATCTAGCCATTAATAAACTTCTTTTGGTAATTTGGTTTCAATTTAAAAGGTGGATTGTTGAGACTCATACATGCAGTGAGTTGCAAGGATTCAATTGACTTAGGCTTGATTCCATTTCCCCTCCATCCCATACATGTATGCTTTCATGACAAGTGTTGAACAAATTTTTTTAATGCCTTGACCTCGGTTACGCTAGCTTTGCTAACTTGCTTGGTATGTAGGAATTTTTTTTAATGTTTTCTGAGCTGTGTATTATTTTATGTTAGGTTCCCATTCCTTATCATTCTCGTATCTCTCAAGATTGGATTGCACTTGTATTCCTCAATATGGTTAGGACATAGTTTAAGTAGTTTTTTTTTGTATAATGAAGTGTGCTCCAACTTAAAAAGAATACAATAGAATAGTTTTTATGCTACTGAACTGTAAAATTAATGATACACATATGACAACTTAATGTGTTCAAAAAAAGTATTGTTGAAAATATATCATTTTTTCATGTTAAGGGGTGATCAATTATTAAAAAATTGAAAGAACAATATTTATTTTTTGCATTTTTTTGGTGAAGGGTTTAGGTAATTTAAACTTGTCAATTGAAGTACAATTACTTATATTACCCTTCATCTTAGAAGGGCTCCAAGAATAAATTCCCTTCCATTTGAAATTAAGACCCACCCTTCAAATTTGATCACTGACTCCGACTCACTTGGTCATCAAGGTCATCATCCTTGAGTGTTTTTTCCCTTGTCGATTATGTGATGCTTTTTAAGTGACATATATTTTTTGAGTTTTTCACTCAAAATACTCCAAAGTCGGGATAGTGAAATTGGTGATTATGTCAAGTAAAAGGTTATTAAAGCCTAGGGTCTATGTATTAAATACTATTCTAGTCATAGTCCCAAATTTCATGGACATGTGCTAAGTCTTTCATAGGATTTTTTTTAATTTTATATTTTTAATAAAATCATCGATAAAGTGTATTTTAATTGTAGAAGTTCAAAAGGTCATAAAATTGGGCCAAGGAGACAATTTGGTCACGGGAATGCTCGTTTTTGGACCCATATCCCCCACTAAACCCCTAAACCCACTTTTGAAAGTAAAAATAGTAATTTTCAATTATTAATGTTGATTTTCTCTCCAAAATGACTCAGAGGGTCAAATAAATGGGAAAATTGGAGAAATCCAATACCTAAATCAAAGGAAGATTGTATGGGACTTGTCTCTGAGGTGTCAAAGTTGTTTAGGATCTTTCCTGGGACATTAATGAGCATAGAGGAGCATATTCAACCATCAAAGGAGGACCTCCAACTCACTTCCACAAAAGGGGGGCACATTCTCTCACGAAGGGTGTGTTTTTCCACTTGGATGAAGTGGTTAGAGGAGGTGAAGGCTTCCCAAACCAAGTGGTATACCTCAAGAGAAGTGGAAACCTCATGTACCATGAATTCAAACCTCCTCCCACCTTTTTCTCAACTCCCAAAACCACCTCACACTTGGAAAATTCACCCCCTTGGGGTTTGAGCTCCATTTTTGCTATGAAAGCAGGGCCTTTCTCCTCTTTCAACATGATGTATTGAACCTCTTCCCATTGTAATTATGTTGATGATATTTTATTAATAAATATTGAAGGATTTGTATTCTCATTGTGGCATTGTATCATGATTATGAAATTGGATAGTTTCTAAGGTGATATTCAACTAAATCAGGCTTTCTTTTTTGTCAAGTTTGGTGGTATTGATCTAGATTCCTTTTGGATGAACATTTGCTGTTGTCAATTTGTTCATTTATGTTTTATTTGTAGAATATTTCAGGAGTAATATGTTGAATTTGGTTGTACTAATATTCTCCTTGTCTTTTATGATGAAATGTACTAGATTAGCCATGCTTGTTTGAATGATTTTCTAGTATTTGTAGGTTTCTTTAGGTGAAAGGATTTTGGAGCTTAGTTGCATCCACCTTATTTTTTGTTACATTATATCAGCTGTAATCTAATATTTTATTTTCTATTGATGCTTCTATCCTTCATACCTTTCAACAGCAAGGCTTGAGGACCTCTCTCTTCTCTCTTTAAAATTCAAATATTTGTTGATTACTGGTTCTTTGGGTTTAACAAGTTTTAGATCTGAAAAAGTATAATATTTAAATATGAGTTTGTTAAGAATATATGTATCAAATCTAGAATTTCTTTGAAGTATCATCCCAATCTAGATCAAGATTCATACATTAAGTACTTGTTTTCATAGGAAATTTTGCAAATTTTCAAGTACTTGAGTAGTATAAGTTTTTTGTACTTTTATTTGATCAATTCATGGAATTCTAAAATATATCGCTCATTGTTTTTAGCAGGTCTGAGAAAAAGGAGAAGGAAACACTCCAGAAAATAAAAAATTTCATCATCCGGAGCACCCGAAATCCTTCATTCCCTCTTCTTCATTCCTTTTTTCTTCCAAAGAGTGTGTATGCATTTTATCCATTTTCAAGGGTAAAAATGCATTTTATTTACTGATTTCATAAATTTGTAAATTCCATCAATAAAGAAAGCCAGTGGGCTACACAACACCCAAACTCCATTCCTCCTTGGGGGATTCACCATCTCTTTCATGGTTTGCATTTTACTGATCAACACTTGCACACATTCTGCCTTCTATAAAGGATGCATATTTTAGTTTTTTTATTATTTGATATCATATTTAAATTCCATACCCAACTCATTGCTATGAAGTATGCTCTCGCCCCCAACCAAAGGTGTTTTGCTTATTATTGGTGGATGATAAAAAAATGACACATAGTTGCGGTTTAATTTTTCATTAGTGTGTTTGATTCTACAAACATATTTTTCTTCATCAATTTGGAATAAACATTTTGTCTTAAACTTGTGTATGCTTTTTCCCTCTATAGTCTTTGCCTGGTCGTTGGGGAATCAAAAGAGGTTTGTGTCACTCTCTTAATTCTACACATTAATATAATAATTCATTAATAAAATCAACTACCCAAAAAACATTATGAAGATCTAGCGTATGATAGTTGAAAATCATGGTAAAATTTATTAAAGGAAGCGGGAACCACTGACTAGTGACCTTAAGATATAGTCGGGACACATCCTTATTGGTGTAGTGTTGGAAAACTTCTCAAAAAATCTGACTCAATCCATATTTCTGAGTGAGGAACCACTTTAATCATCTTCTAGACATATTCATAATACTTTCAGTATATCAAGAATCCCTTTCCCGTAAATCAACTAATATTGTAATAATTAAAATTAACCAAGACATATTGCAAAACATTTCATTTCAACAACATTATTTTACTTTGAATCCATTGGCACTGATTTGATTCACATTTATTTAAATTTTCAAACAATCTTGTCTCAGTAATTTTACTTCAAAAAATTCTAAACAACTTACTTCATCATTAACGACTAAAACTTAAGAGCCTTAGACAACTAGCAACTTGAATATTTATGTTGCACTTAAATCTTAGGTGTGTGAAAGGCATCAACATGGTCATAAAGGGTTAAAGCTAGAGAGGGGAAGAGTGGTAAGGGGTTAGAGGTAGAGAAAGGGGCAGGGAGTGGTAAGGGGTTAGAGGTAGAGAAAGGGGTGAGGGTTGTTAATGGGTTAGCGAGAGACTTAGAGAGGGAGGGGGGATAAAGGAGATACATTGAGGGGTGTTAAGGGGTTAGATGTAAGGAGAGAGTGGGGGTGTTAAGGAGGTGACATCTTCCCAACACTATTATATTTCTACCCCTATGTTGTGAGATGATTGGTGTTGTAAAGGAACAACTCTCTAGTATTGATCCTAATCTTCTTATTTTTATGTTTAAGATAAATAAGCACTCAGTTCATGAGCTAAAACATATGGATATTAACATGATTTATACAATATCTATTTTACGAGAAAATGACCTTAGAACTTCTAATAGCAATGACAACGATTCCTTCATTTTGCATTTGTTAACATAAAAAGATCAATTTTCAATGAAATGTAGTAATTACATGTGGAGGAAGTGGTTTCCTATGGAAGGAAAATGTAGGGTTGAGGAGAAGAAATATATAGAAAAATGGGCTATTACATTAGCATTTACAATGGGTGAACGACTTACAAAGAGTAAATATCATGACTGTAGGAATCTACCCTTTTCTTCCCACAAAAATTGTAATTCAGTTTCCGTTTATAATACAATCATTTTATTTACTAGCTTTGTCAATAGAAACTATCATATTCAATAACAAGTGGAACTGGGGAATATTTCAATGTATTCCATTAGCTTTTTGTTCAACATGTCATACTATTATAAGTGGTAATGCGCCTCTATCATCGAAAATTTGGCTCTTTAGATGCCTTCCCTTTGACACTCCTCATTATCCATAGCTAACAAAACTTAGAGATGACATTCAAACCCAATTGAAAGTTGAGGAAGTGATTTTATGTGACGTCAGATTTGGGGATAAATATTTATGTAAACTGACAGAATTTTGGACAATACTCCTGTATTTTAAATGCATTGTGGAAAAAGAAAGAGGATAAGGGTAGCAAAGTGACCACAGTGATGTTTATTTTCGTAATGTACACATATTCCATCCTTACCTTGATAAACAAGAGTTTTATAACAAGTTAAAATTTGTGGGTGTGGTTCACTGGACAATATCCCCTCGAATAGAACCTTAAAGGGTCATTGGAGATACTCACCTCGAGATCCCGGTAAGAAAGTATATGTCCTCTAATGTGATTTCCAAAACTTCCCCTTTGAGCATGAACGCACCATGGCTAGGGTTCCAACAATGAATCATTGTCTGAAGAAATCCCCCTAAAACACAAAAACCATACCTTCAAGGTCCTAGAACAGGCACACGTATTCTCGATATTTCCTTGTTGTCCTCTTCCTGACAAATATGACATTAAACTAATGTAGCATCTCCACTTTCCATGAATATTTTTTTCTTATAAACAAAATGATAAACATTGCTAAGAACTCTTCAAAATTTATCAAAATAAAATAAGAATGCCTAGTAATGCAAATACTTCTCAACCATAAGCAAAATTAGAAATACAAATACTTCTCAAACCAAAGAAAAATTACCTTAGTCTTCACCTTCACTAGTAGCGTCTTCATGGATTCCAAATATCACCAATCTAGGGCTTCAAGGGGATAAGTATCGGGCAATAACCAACTATTTCATTGTGTATATTAATGGATTCTGATTCTGCTCTCAAACTCTTTGATTCAAATTCATAGGTGGACTAGAGACCAATTGACCTTTTGTGGCCTAACCACTTTCAATTTTTAGCCATTGAATCTAACCCAATAGAGTCACAGGAATATTTTTATCAAATTCATTTAAGTGGGTTCAATGGTGTTTTCTAAGACTTGGACCTGACAATCCATTTGTTTGAGCCTTCTTGTGCATCATTGATATCTAAGTCCAAAAGTTATGTGATTTTTAACATAGGAGTATGAGAATATTTGAGCTAGGTAGAGGTAAAGGAAGTTAGGTTGAGGGAAATAAATTTTGTAATTTTTTTAGTTTAGGCACATAATCCAATGAAAAATGGTGGAATAATTTATCCCGCCCCTCCTCCTTCTCTTCCTACCTCTAACCAACCTTCCTTCTCCTGTTTCTCTCCCCCCCACTCTTCTCCATTATATCTCCTTGCCTCTCTAACCCAANAGGTTCACCCCCATTTTCCCTCTATTCACCCTAAGTTCCTCCCCAAAACTCTAACCCACCCCTCCCTCTCCCCCCATTAACGCTTATTAACCCATCCTCACACTCTCTTTCAGTCCCCAACTCATCCATCTCCACCTAAAACCCACCCTCCTATCTATTCCCCAAATCCCTAACACACCACCTACCTGTTGGCTCTCCCTCTCTCTCTCTCTCTCACTCACTCACTCACTCACTCACACACACACAAACACCTACACACATCCATAGGTTACTCCCTACCACTAACACCCCCCTACACTCTTTCTCTCATAGACACGCATCCTAATGTCTCCCACTACCACTAATACCACCCTTCCTATGTCTCTCTCCCCTCCCATATTGCCTCTAACTCACATTAACACACCACTACCTCATTCGTTCTCTCTCTCTCTCTTAGACACACACACACATATCCATAGGTCTCCCCTAATACTCACACCTACCTCTTCTCTCTCTCTCTCTCTCTCTCTCTCTCACATCCCTATGTCTCCCCCCAAACCCATAACATTTTCTCTCTACCTCTAAATCTTTAACACCCCCTATCATTCTATCTCTAATCCCTTAGTGACCACCCCAATATTTTACTGTCATTATCACAAAACCAAACAATATAGTTGTAATGCTAAATATCACGTGCATGTTTTAGTGGAAAAAAACACACACACATTTTGGTTAACAAAAATACATATCCATTATTATTAGACATTCTCCTAACCCCAAACTACTGATTACAACCCCTTAAGAACACCTACAACCCCCACATTAATACACCCCCCTCCTCTCTTTCTCTCTCTCTCTCACACACACCAGCATGTCTCCCCCTACTATTAACACCCCATCCTCTCTCTCTCTATCTTACACACACATTCCTATGTATCCCCATACCACTAACACCCCCTCCTTCATCTCTCTCTCTCTCTCTCTCTCTCTCTCCACCCCCATATTCCCCCTAACCACTAACCCCCCCTCCTATCTCTCTCTCTCCTCCCCCATCTTCTCCGTTACCTCTCCCTCTCTCTCTAACCCAAAAACTCACAATCCATACCTATACCCCCGTTTCCCTCTAATAACCTTAAGTTCCTCCCAAAAACCCTAACCCCACATCCCTCCCACTCTCTCTCCCTCCCCCTTAACTCTTCTAATAATCCCTTCTCCTCTCTCTCTCACTGCCCAACTCATCCAACTAAACTTAAACCTAACCCCCTATCTACTCATCATAATCCATGTGAAGTCAACATATATTTCTTTCAATTCTCTATTACTCTACTCTAGTTTCCAAATATTTAAATTTGTTACTCTTCTTTAGATTCCATTTCTTTACTTGTTGTGACATCCATAACATCATTTGTTTATCCTTTCATGCTTATGGAATTGTCACTTGTCATCTATCATCATGAGTATCAAAAGTGGACTAGATTTATTCAGAAGGCTTTTAGATATGGAAGTAAGCTCCATCCTTTATAAGCTCTTGATTAGACAGGATGTCAAATTCTCTCTTCTTTATCATAGATGGATATTTCTCTACACCCAATTTACCCAATTCACTATCTCTTCCACACTCATACTTTTTGATGATGATGATGAGGATTTTGCCTTTATGTTAGTGGATTCGGTTGTGAATGCAAGAGTAGTGAATATAATCTCGAACATTCTACTTATGCATTCCTCAGACCTTGAATATTTTCATCTTCACCTTGGGTATTATTTTCAATGGTAATTTAGTTTCCAAAGCACATGAAAATAAGTGAGGATTGTAGCACAAAATAATGTTCAACACCTTACTCTCAGTATTTTTCGTTGTGATGATTACACATCAAGTGAATACCAACAAACTACCATTTTCTCTTGCAGTGGTCTCAGAATGCTCAAACTGGCTGAGTACACTCTCCCACACATTTTAAAGGGTTCAACCATCTCATTAATTGCATCTTCCGCATGATAAATTTTACATACAACTCTTTATCTTGCTTTATTTCACACTGTCCACTTTTGGAAAAACTTGACCTATACGAATGTTTTGGATTGTTGAATCCTATTATCTCTCTCTCCTCTCTCCCTGATAACTCTTACCAACCCATTCTCTCACTATCTCAAAACCAAGTATTCCCCACAACTCTTACTAACTTATCCCCTCCTCTATATCTCTCCCACTCTTCTCCATTACCTCTCCCTCTCTCTCTAACTAAAACACCCGCACTCCATATATATAATTTCCTTTCCTTCCAATCACTCCATATATATGCTCTCTCTCACTTCCCAACTCATCGAACTACACCTAACCCCCACCCCCTATCACACCACCACCCCATTGGATCTCTCTCTCTATCTCTCTCTCTCTCTCACACACACACACACACACATACAAACAAACAAACATCCCATCTTCTTCCTAACTCATACTAGCCCCCACTATTCCCCCCAACTCTTACTAACTAACCCCTATTCCCACACGTTGTTGTTATATATGCTCTTAACCCTAAGTGACGAATCCAAACCCCTACCCTCTTTCTCTATCTATCCCCTCTAATTATTACTAACCCCTTCTCTCACTCTCTCTCACTCCCCAACTCATCCAACCACACCTAACCCCTGACCCCTTATATGTTACCCAACCCTCCCTTTCTCTCTCTCTCTCTCTCTCTCTCTCTCTCTCACACACACACACACACACACACACACACACACATCCATAGGTCACCCCCTAACACTAACATCCCCCCTCACCTCTCCCTATATCTCTAACCCAAACAGCCACACTCCATAGTTAAACCCCCCTTTCCCTCTAATCACCCTAAGTTCATCCCCAAACTCCTAATACCCCACCCTCTCTCTCTCTCTCTCTCTCTCTCTCTCTCTCCCCCTTCTAACTCTTAATAACGCCTTCTCTCACTCTCTCTCACTCCCCAACTCATCCAACTACATATTCTTTGAATTTGATGATAGAGTTGAGTAGCATGACTCTTCATGTGGAGTAAGCTCCTCTCAAGTAGCTATAAACCTAGGGTAATCATTCCCACCTATTCCTGCTTAGCTATACTGGAGGTTGAAAGGTTGTTGTGCATGCATTCCATCATGTTAATCAATAGGTTCCTTGGCACACATTGTGCCCCCAAGGAAATATGACAATTGTACTCCCTATTATTGGAATAATCATATCACTTTGTGGCACATTTAGTTCTAGAGGAACAACAACATTCGTACCTCTCATTCCATGTAAATCTATGCTACTCTAAGGTAGGTTGGGTTAAGAAATGAATCCAATGACTATGGAAGTCTTAGGAAAGGACATATGTCTACCATTGCATGGGAAAGTGTGGAAAGGAATAGATGGGACACTTTCAGGGGAAATAATGTTTCTGGATATAAGAGGGATATTGGAAGAAACTAGTTTGAAACTTGGGAAATTCATACAAAAAGAGAAGGGGTTAATACCTTGTAGTACAAATATAACTCCTCTAATAGACACCAGGATGGATGGTGGAAACCACCCCGATGCTATCATGGATGAAATTTTTTTATTCATACCTCCTAGGGGAGCAAGCAGATTGGGGTTGTAACCTCCTTAGAAACATGTACTTCCTCCTTGTTCTCGATGCTAGCATGCTCATATAGTGGATTGTTTACTCTTGGTATTTGTAACTTAGACTCTCGATTATGGAAAAAACTAGGACCTTATGGCCGGTTTAACATTCCTTCAGGATTTGAGAGATCCTCTATAGAAATAGGACCTATTTTCTCCTCAGGATGATGAGATGTGGCTCTCAGATTGTTATTAAATCACCCTTCAATGTCACTAAGGTATCATTCTTCAAATTACCTCTCGGACTCACTAGAACTTGAACATTTTTATTCTTCTTCATGTTTTATTTCTAGCTCTTGGTTCTCTCCTTCTGCCCCTTATGGGAGTAGATCATTGTAATCCAATCTTCCCCTTGGTGTACAATGTAGGTAACTCTCTTTAGTCAAGAGAAATTCATTGAATCCTTCTAGACCTATGCAAAGGTTGCTCGACCATGGTGGTCTATTGAACACACAAAGGAATAAATTTTCAAAGTGAGAAATAAAACAATTCAAGCACACACTAGAAAAGTCATTGGAAAATTTAAACAAGTAGAAATACTCTCCCACTGATAAGTACCGTGATAGACTAAACAATTATTAAATTGTTTATTTACTTTGAATATTTTGTTTTATATATATTTTGACAAATAAAGTCAAAATAAATGTAATGAAATTATTATTATTGATTAATTAAATAACTAAGAGGACTCAGAATTGAAGTAGAAGTGAAAAGAGTGTTTGTTGACACATAAGGCATTAGAGGAATTTTGAGGTCTAAAATGGGCCTCCTAAGGAAAATAATAAAATAATAGTTAAAATAATAAAATAATATCTATTAATTTTGGAGGAAAAAAGAATTTTTTTTTTTTTTGTGTTCGTATTTTCGACATATCTCCCTGTTTTTTTACTCAAATTTCGATCGAGAGAGCTCGTTGGATGCAGAATTTGATTCCGCATCCAATGAGTACCCACACTGCATACTTTTGATGGACCCTGCTATCCCAAAAACAAGAAATACGAACAAAAAAAGTAGTTTTTTTATGACAAATATGTCAATTCAACCATTATGGTTGACTCATTTTATTGGAATTCTATTAGTTCTTGAATTCCAACTCACAAGAACTTATTTTTGGCGTGTTTTCTTATAAGGCCCATTTTAGACCCCAAATTTCCTCTAATGGGGAAATGACTCTATGGTGAAATATTCTGAGTGAGAACTCAATTGATGTAGGAAGCATATTCCCAAAAACCAGGTCAAGACTCCCTGTGGAGCATTAAAGAACAGGAGGCTCATAAAATAGTATGTCCATCGAATAAGCAGGAGGGTGGCAATGGATGGGGAAATAATCTATTGATGCAAAGAGAAGGCACATTGATCAAAATTTTCCCTTATAGTTCAACAAACATGATCGAGGGTTATGGAGAAAGTAAGTTTTGGTTGCGCTTGAAGTTGGTTGGGAGGAACGACATCTTCATTTATGTTTTTCAGGGCAATGGTGACAGGTTCCTTACTAAATTTATCTACTGCTTTTGTCTTGGTAATTACAGTCTGAAAGTAGATCATAATTATGAGTGTTTTTTTATAAGCTGAGATTATACAATGTGTTAATTAGTTTATTTTTAACATGTTAAAATATTATTCTTTCTTTATACCCTAATCATAATTAATTTGCATAGGCACAGAAATGGAGAAATCACAATTACTTTTCCTATAAATAAATGAAGAAATTTAGATTGTAAACTATACAAATCTGCTATAGAACATCCCTATATATATATATATATATATATATATATATCAAATTCTTTATTCTTCAAACGAATTTAAGATACGATAAGCCTAGAGTTGAGAGGCTTCCCAAACAAATGTTTCATTTATGTATATTTAAACCACAAATACATGTACTATTAATAAGTAT
>LPNX010348295.1:320433-332771 GCA_001517045.1 Pseudotsuga menziesii
TCTATGAACCGTAAGGAATACTATAGAGACTTCATCTATGTTTAAAAAAATATACATAGACATACAATTACAAGCATTTGTTTCAACTTCCATATATTAAGAAATCAACATATCTAAAATAAATAATTAGCTAAGACTTTAAACAGTACCAAGACATTAAACTAAAAAATATCTGATCAAACAATCTTCTAATTAAAAGATCCAAGAAATACAATCGTAGTAAATACCAATCGAATTTGATCTAGGAACTGACTATCATCCCCAAATTGGGTTCTTATCCGAATCATATCGACTATATAATCCATGATGGCTATGTGTCAATCCTCAAAACTACCCTACAGTCAAGTTTACCAAATCACAATGAATTCCAAATCGAATTACATACCCAACATTTTCTAATAATCAAACTTATATTAATTTCGAGAGGTTGTAAAGCCCTTTTTTCCTAATAATTTGAATTAGAGTAATCCTATAACTCATCCTACCTGCATACAATTAAATGGAGGAATATCTTGAATTTGATGCATAGATCCAATGCACAATTGAAGGATTCATGCCATTGTTTATATGCACAAAAAACAGCTAGCATTAGTATAAAAACATAGACACTTAATCTATAAAATTTCTATGATAAAAAAAGTACAAGGATAGGTTCCTCACCACAAGACAGAGTAAGACTGAACTTGAGAGGAGGTAACCCTGTCACCACTCTCGGATGGCTCTTATGCCATCCCTTTATCCATATACATTTCAAAGGTAGTAAGATATATTTTAACTCATCAACAAAACTGTAACAAATAGAAACCTAAATCCTGCATGAAATCTTATTTTTGATTGAGGGATTGGGCCATAATGGTAAGGCCAGGCTCCTCCTAAACGTTTGAGCGAGCATTCAAGGCACCATGGAATCACTTGCTAAATTTTTTTTTAGTATTAATACATTTCTTTAAAATGTGAAAAATCGAATTTCAATAGACAAGTATAACAATAGAGAGTCATACCTCTACTAAACGATCAGAGGGAAAAGGGTATGATCCTCCTAAGCTCTCCTCTCCTTCATTTTCCATGCACAAACAAACCCATTTTGAGTTAGCTCTGTTGTAGCTTGCGAAATCTTCATATGAATTAGGGATTAAAGACTTAAAAGAAAAAATATGTAACTATTAACTATGGTTTGATTGGAAATCCCCTCTGCTAGAAATTGAAGTAAGCACACCAAGATTCCCACTTTTAAAGTCACTGGAATGTCAAGCTAGACATTGCGGGGTCGAGTCTTGTGGAGGTTTCCACAAACCAATTTTATTAATGGAATCCAAGCGACCATTAACCACCTTAAAATACTAGTAAAACACCATTAAAAATATTTAAAATGCAGCGTATACTGTCTACAAGCTAAGTAAACAATGGAAGACATTCCAGTATGATAAAGGAGGTCACTACATACACCATCGTGCGGTAAAGAGTCTCAGAGAGAAACCTCCAACAACCACCACACAAAATCTAGACAACAAAACCCTTATGACCAAATAAATGTGATATAAAACCATAAAATATCTCTCCAACAACAAGGATATGACAAGGCATAGATGGAGGGCCAGGATCAGTTCTCTCCACAAAAAGCATGCGAGGAAACCTTTCATTCATTATTCCTGTCTGTGCTATCAACTCGTAGCTATGGATTATGTCAAAGAATTTTAAAACTTTATTAAAGCCTCATTAAAACCTCCTCCACGCAAGCTGGCCTCCACCTTGTGATTCCCGTGGAAATTTGCCAAACCTTGAATTAAACATTTTTAGTGACTTAGTCATACCTTGTAATTTTATCCCCACATCGCTGGTAAATCCCACAAGGATTATACACTACCATATGCCAATACCTTATATAAAGTAAGGTTAAAAATTAAGTATAAACACATAAAGCATATGTCTAACAACATATAGCTTGGGACTAAAAGTCCAAAGTTTAGGATTTTAATCCTAGGCAAACAAAACTGAACTTTTCATTGACTTTAAACTTTAAGATATCACCTTGGCGAGGGCTACAAACTAGTTGTCGTCATAGTTAGAGTCAACACCAGACAAAAGAAAAGCCTCGTCGTTATTCAAGTAAGAATTCCATGTAAATTTATCCATGTAAGAAAATAAAAAAAGTATCTTATGAATAAGATAACACTTTGCGACTAATAAGTACATATATCATAAAAATATTATTTTATATAAATTTTTTAAATTTTTTTTATGGTGTATTTTACGGGTTTGTGACAAGTACTTGCTGTTTAGGACCAAATATCAATTAGTGAAGAGTGGAAAATAAGGGGATTAATGAGGTTAGTATGCAATGATAATGCCCAATTCCAACCAATGTAAGTTTTAATGAGACAATTACAATAATATTCACTCAATAATCGCTAGGGGTGCAAGTACTCACCTTTGGAGAACGCCCTCCCAAGGAGCTGAGATGGAGTTTCTATGTCTTCCTCAGGTACCATAAGATGTTCCCCTTGTATTAGACTCAGTACCGTAATATGTTCCCCTTGTATAACCCTTAGTACCGTAATATGTTCCCCTTGTATTAGCCTCAGGTACCGTAAGATATTCCCCTTGTATTAACCTGTGAGGATCCTAGGAAAGGAAGTTAAGGTCACCACTTCACGCTTGGTAATCGAGTGCAACAGTTGTTGGAAATGGATTTTGTGAATGGGGTAGGAATGTAGGACACAAGTCCTAGAAGTGAATTTTTCAGTGTGCCATAATGTCACATTTATGGATTTTCACGCCTGAAAAAGTCCCAAACTTGCACGACCCCACTAATCCAAGAAATAGGGGATGATTTTCCCACTTGGACTAACTGTCCATATTGCCTGATTCCCGTGTTAGAGGTACTTTTCCAACAAGTGCTTCACACTACCAATGGATTTAATGCTCTTTAATTGTTCCTAGTATCAATATTGTGTGGCCATAGAAGACTTAAATATTAACATCTATCTCCAAGTTCTTGGAACCTAGACTATTAGGTGAGTTTCTAGAAAAGAAAATATCGTAGGTTCTTTACAATGCTTCTATTTTAAAAATAACAGTTTTACCAAATTTTCAAAAGGATAAGAAATTATGTTCAACTAGATAAATTCTGATGCAAATGAACTCTTTCAAAATATTTAAAATGAAATATAAATAACTTTACAAAACCATGCAATCAAGTCTTTCAACGAAAATGCAATCTACCAATTTTTTATTTCACAAACCAAATACAATTTTTTAATATCCAAACTTTTACTTTTTTCATAAAAATGCAACTTTAAACAACAATTAATCGAATGTAAAGAACAAAATCAAGACGACATGCCTATCACTAAGGTGAAAACAACTTCAAATGATATCCTATTCAATCACAAGGCAAAGACAAGTTTGATAAGAAACAAGTAAAACAATTGTTCGTAGACTCAAACAAGTTATGAGGTATACTAGGTGAGAAGGTTTTATATGCCAATTTTTCTTTCAAGCAAGGATAACCAGAGCCACAAACATATTGAGGATAATATACACCTTCACGTTCAAGGCTTATTAATCACTCAATCAAATGAAAAGGAAATGAAGAACACGATACTCCTAAAGTTTTTCACAAACTTTTGACTCAATCTCAAGACAAACAGATTCAAACACTAGAGATTGATCCAAACAGAACACAAACGTTTCCAAACTACTCATATAACCCAAAAAACTCAAGTCATTCAGACAAAAGGAGGAAAATATACTAATTTTTGTTAAAGAACATATAATTCATGCTTTCTTAGAGGGAGGAATGTGAGTATTCAAACCTATCTAAACTAGAAGGTACAAATAGCCCCTACCATTCATTCCTATAAGTACAAAAGAGAATGAATGGCACCCAAGAGATTCTAGAAAACAAAGAATTAAAAAAACTTGTAAAATTCTAGGAGTTTGAAGGTATCTAAGATATGATTAAGACTATATCCAAAAACAAACTGAAAAATATGTTCCAAGTCCCTAAAAATGTTGGTTTATCCCTAGCGACATCACTAGTTATGTCGTTTGGAATTTAATCCTATGACTAGGGTGATATCACCAACATATATATTATAATGATTCTAGCCTAAAAGTCTCTATTTACATGCATATTAAACTCTTATTCATGCATACGACCACACATAAAATTCAATAAGAACATCTAAACTAGAGAAGAGATTAGGGAGAAGAAGATGTACGCACCCTTTTATATGGTTGATTCAAGCTACTCCTTTGTATATTTCCATATTCACTCCTTATTTCCCAATTTCAACCTACAAAACCAATAAATCCAACCTTCCTCAAGTTGATTGACACCAGAAAATAATGTAAATGAATTGAAATAAGAGAAGAACATTAGCTATCTAATCAATTTCAATATAAATGACAAAACAATGTTTATGTCAAACATGAATCATAAAAGACACATGATTGGGGAAGGGAAAAAAGCCAAATCTCAATTATGAAAGTCAAATAAGTAAAAGATATATCTTCTCAAAGTTCTACACCTTATCAAACTTAAATAGTCTGCTCTCTCTTCTCATGCACTTCGACGATGCCACTCTGATCTACTAGATGCATATGAGGAGTGAATCTACTTGAAGGAATCAACTTAATTATTTATGGATATAAGTGTCAACAATAGGGGCTATTGATGGATGGGGAGGATGGATGTGATGGTCAGTGATTCCTTCAGCATTCCTTTGGTATCTTAGGTGTCCCTGCTTGGTCTATTTCATTTCCTTTTTATGTTTGATGAAACTGGTGACTAAGTGGTTCATGGAGTTGCAACCAGACAAATTGGTTTGTAAAACTTCCATAACTCCTTTATTTTGAATCTTTATAAAAAATTTCATGAAATTATGGGGAATTCATGCCCTATCCAAAGGAAACATGCAAATGATTTTCACCTTCTTAGTGTGCAAATTGCAAATGAGAATTTTTTTATTCATTCACACCCTTGTCAAGAGAATCATGCAAATGATTCTTGCCATTCTAGTGTGCAAGGTGAAATTTTTTCCTTTTTTGTGGTTACAACTATCAGAATTGAATGAGAGGGTGTTGAGGTCTCACTTTCAATGATCATGACCATCAATAAGGGTCTCACTTTCAATGATCAAGGCCATGAATAAGGTTTTTTGATCCACCCCAAGACTTGATTGGATCCATTGGATATTGTCTAGTCCCATTCGACTCCTTAGTCAGATCCACGACTCAGTTGTCCCCGTGGACCAATTGATCCATGACTTAATTGACTAGAACACATGCTGATGGGTCATTATTCATGTCGATGGTACTTAATGATTCCAGCACATGTTAGATGAAATTATTAACAATCTAAAGGCATGTGAGAAGCCATTGGCATGGAAATGATGTCTCTTCATTATCTTCTAGCTCAAGAATGGGAAGAAGAAACATGGTCTCTTTGTAATTGTCTTTTTGTAACTAAAATGCGCCAAGTAGTTACCCAAACGTCTCTGAGAATTGTATAAATACTTGTAAGTTAGAAAATGAAAGGGATTTTGGTTCTTTTCTCTTGATTGCATTAATACAAGTTCCTAAAGAGAAGGCTTGATTGGTTCCCAATGAATCCTACATTCGACCTCTCATGATGCTTAATACAATTTGATTTTTAACCCTTGGGGTTTACTCGTTATTAATTCTTGTCACACATTCTCTTGTGAATTGGCATTATCTATTAAAATTTTTAGTTGTTTATTCTTTTGTGTATGCTATTCCTTATTGATGTTTATTTGAGAATTATAGAATTAATAACTTCTTCCATAAGAAAGGTCAAATCATTTAGTCATATCTGTTGTCATTCTGTTGATCTCCTGAGTGACACAGATCAATGGTATCATACCCTAATTTCTCCAACCTTTCTTAGAAGATACTTGTGTAGTTAAGAAAACTTATGCCTATTCATACATGTTCTAATACCCCTCTACTTAACTTGGATTTTCCTTTGACTTTAAGTATTTATATGCTCATGAACCTAGTCTGAAGATGGTAGGTGAAAATGTAGACATCATGCATAGTAGTGAAACTGATTAACTCATTGAGAAAGCACTCTCTCAACAATGAATTGAAATGTATGATCATTTCAATGAGATAATATTGCTCGAATAACCATTTCATTGGGCTAAACTTCAGTTAAAAACCTGATGAGAAATTCCTTTAACAAGGTTAGCACCTTTAAGGTGCAGATGAACTTGGAAGGGAAGATTGATGTGAAATTTGTAGAACATTTGATACATTAATAGGAGTATTATTTCTTTGTGAATCAACTTTCTAAGGCTGAGAAATGTACCCTCGCATATTTGAAGATCTAGACTTCTGTACATTGTTGGTGGGGAAATATATTGACCAAATCTAAGGAAGACGACAACCCCATCGACACATGAGAAAAATTTGTTGAACATGTCAAGCATGAGTTTTTGTTAGTTTTTCTTTAGATTTGATTAGATTATCTAGGATTTTTATCTAAAAGAATAACAAGTAAAACAAAATGCATACGATATAAAATATACATGAGACAAATATTTTCATCGGGGAAACCATAAAGAATAAAACCCTACAAACTTCCTTAGAATAAAAGATGATCAAAAGCAGTAATGAGAAGTATTCATCATCTATCTATCTCTCCTCCTCTGTCTCTGTCTCTCTCAAGTGAACTTGAGAGTGTGAGGTGTGTATAAATGAGGGAGAGCGTCTCCCTATTTATACCCTTTCAAGTCACTAACCGAACATAAGACTGGGGCCCACATGTCATCCCTAACAGGTCCGAATTCTCCTATAGAGACTCCAAATACACATTACATGATGTTACATCGGGGACTATTTCCTTGACTTACAATGGAGTTTGTACCTCAATGTTTAGACACAATTAAGATATCCCACAATGGGGTTACTAACACAAATCCCCAATGTAGGTACAAAAACATACAATGATAGTATACATCAAAATATCTTTAGAAGTTACAAATACATCAACATTCCCTCTTAACTAGGAAGGTATCCTCTCTTTTCACAGTCATCAACACATCTGTTCAAGTATTCAATATCGTAGAATCATCATCATAGAGTCATAGAGTCACCATCATAGATGTTTCCATCATATTCTTATAATTGATCATCAATCAGTACTATATATCATCAGAGGTTTCTATAGAGCCATCCCTCTCTCGACTGGGTGTAGGCCTAGTCCTGATACTGGTGTTCATCACATCTTGAGCAAGCCATCTCATAGGAATGCTTGAGGACCTTATTTACATTGCCATGACAATAACCCACATCTCCTACCTTCATCTCATCATATCCAAATCATTTATTTTTCCTTGCACAAATCAAGAAAAAGAATAAATCTTTAGATGTAGACAACTTACATTCTTTCACCATAGTAGTAATCCAAGATAATTTTCACATCATTAAGACAACCTATAGCTTCTACTATGTGAGAATAACCAAGGAGCACACTCAGTGCATTATGTATCTACACAGTTGACCCGCATTCTATTTGTAGAACCTCCTAGGTGCACCTCTTGTGCTTCATGACCTTATCATATCAACATGGTAACACACATATATAGATATATATGCGAGGATGGATTGCGACCCAACAACCTACTACATTAGGACCTTTTGCATTCTATGGTCAACCTCAAGGACTTGTTACATCTGAAAAAATTGCGTCTAGGATATTTTACATTTAGAAAACCTTCGAGGCGTATTACATCCATGTAACCTGCATACCATGCCAAGTTTCATTTTACACTCGAAAAACCCACAAGGTGTATTAAATTCAAGTAACCTGCATACCACACCAACTCTCATTTCACACTTGAATAACCTGTCACATGACAGATTACATCCAAGGATAACCTGGGAGCTTCGCTAGGACTGATTACATATGAGGACAACCTATAGGACTGATTACGTCTGAGCATCCTGCTTCACTAGGATTTTTCCCGCTTGGACAACCTGTCACATTTCACATGTGAGATATCATGCATAAACTATTTCTAGCATAGAACACATCAGGATTGATTACATTTAAGGATAACCTACAATCTTCAAGAGGAATTATCCAAGGATAGCCTACAGGACTTATTACGTCTGAGAAACCTATGAGCTTCGCCAGGATGTTAGGCTTAGACAAACTGTCTCTCTAGCTATGCTAGAACACATCACTCACTCTTTTGAGGGATCTTGATATGGATCACACCAAGTCTTTCTCTGAATTACTCAAACTTCACTCTCATAAGTGTCTTGTTCAACACATCGACTATCTGCTCCTCTGTTTCCACATACTGTAGCCTCACTGCTCCTCTCTGCACCATATCCCTGATATAGTGTAATTTCATCTCAATGTGATTTGAATTGTCATGGAACACTAGGTTTCATGCAATGTTGTATTGCAGAAGATACAAGTCACATACAAATGGAGATCAAGTAAGTTAGATAGTATCTTTCACATCCACACTTCCTCACAATTAGACAAGCAAGAAACACCATACTCTACCTTGGTTGTACTCAATGCCACACATGATTGCTTCCTGCTGAACCAGGAGATCATGCCAGATCCCAAATTGAAGTAGTAATCTGAGGTGCTCTTCTTGTCAGTGGTGCTACCTTCCCAGGACAAATCAACATAATCGTGCAGGTTAATATTCTGATTCACATCATATTGGAGCCCATAATCCACTATACCTCTTAGGTACCTGAGAACGTGATTTATAGCTATGAGGTGAACATGTATTGGATGCATCAGGAACTAGCTCAGGGTGTTTACCGCAAAGCATATGTCTGATCTCGTATTTTTTAGATACATCAATGAGCCAATCATCTTACGATACATTGTGGCATCACTTGACTCAAATGAATATTCACTTAGAAGCTTCAAGGTAGATGCAATTGGTGTGGCTATCTCCTTCCAGTAGAACATTCTGGATCTCTTTAGAATCTCCATTGCATACTTCTCTTTCCCAAGGAAGATTCCATCTTCACTCTTCCATGCCTCCATGCCTAATACATAGTGCATCATACCTAGGTATTTCATCTCGAACTCTATAGCAAGTCTCCTCCTTCCATCTGTAATGAGTTCCTCTTCGCCTGTCAGAAACAAGTTATTGACATATAGAAGAAGTATCACAGGTCTTCTGTCTTCCACCTTGAATTAGGGGTTGGAATATGCTTTAGCCTTGGTAAATCCCAAGCTCATTAGGAAGTTGTCCATCATGTCGTACCATGTCCTTGGTGCTTGTTTCAATCCATACAATGCCTTCTTCAATTTGCACACATGGGTATTCCTTTCATGTGTCTTGAATCCCAGTGGTTGTTCCATGTACACTTCCTCCTTCAAAACAAAATTCAAGAAAGCTGTCTTGAAATCTATTTGGTGTATTTTACATTTCATAACTACTGCCAAAGTAAGTATGGTCCTAATGGAACTATACCTCGCCATAGGTGCAAATGTCTCTTCGTAGTCTTTTCCTTCTCTCTATGAGAAGCCTCGTGCTATGAACCTTGCCTTTTATTTCTAGATTTTGTCATCTACAACATGCTTGATCTAGTAGATCCACTTTGAATTCACCACATAATTCTCCTCCGGTCTCGGAACAATCTACCAGACATCATTATTCATGATCGACTGGCATTCCTCGATCATCGCATCCTTCCATTCTTTCTTTTCTTTAGCCTTTTCATAGATGGAAATTTCTATATCAATGATGTCACATAGCAGGGCCACATAGCTATTGTAGGGATTTCCCTCTTTATCTCTCTATGTATTCCCTCTGGATCACCATACCTTCCGGCTTCTCATATGAGCTCCTATTCCCATGCTGGTTTCCTCTTGTAGGATTCCATCTCAAGGAATGTCTCTACCAGCTCTTGTGGTTATTTCATGTCATGATCTTCATGGTCTTCTGGAATTGCTTCTCCAATTTCCATTTCTCAAACTCTCATCTCTTTAGGTTCCTCGACTTCTTGGATAGGAGTCTTCCTGGATCTAAAGTATGCCGATTCTTCATCAAAGTTTACATCTTTAATAATGTCGATCTTATTGAATCATGGGAAGTATATTCAGTAGGCCTATTAACACCAAAAAATAATCATGTAGCTCTTCATGGTCTAAACCATAATTATACATCATATTCCCACCATTATTTCCTCCATTTTGAACTTCACAACTAAAAATCCACTAAATATGGTCTAAAACATTATTATTCCATCCCAATAAATGAAGGGAAGTTGAACAATTATTATGATTTATCCCCACTCACTCCAAAAAGGGAAGGAAAACCCTAAAAATGAGAATGGGTCAAAAACCATAGATAAATACCATGGAAAATAAAATACCATGGGTCAAGAGTCCTTGGACCATCCTATAAATACATTGTGAAGGTCTCACCCAAAACACTTTGGTCACATTTCTTGACCTTTAGACACACTTTTGGTCACATCATTAATTTTCATTCACTTGCCATTGTTCCTCCATATCATTCCCATGGTGTACATTGAGTTCACTCCATACCCATTTGGATCCATCTACCCATTTGACAACCATTCGTGGAAGAGACCGGAGAAAAAAACCGTGGAGCTGCAGAACCATTTCCTTGGATGACTATGGTGGTCCACATTACAGAAAAAGGTATGAATGCTTTTAAGTTTATTAGTTAGTAGAATATATTTGAAAAACCTAAAAAATATTATCATTGTTTCTCTTGTTTCCTATTTCCATTATTTAACTCTACCCTATGATTTGGACGATCTAGGGTAGGCATTTTTTCATGTACTAGGGAGAAATACCGACTGCATTTTTGGTGGCTCCACTCAATTGATCCATACAGATCGTTGTTTTTGTAGGTGTGCTTATTTGTTTTTACCTTCAACCGTCACATATATGACCCCATCGCAACAAATATGAACCAACCTTGCCTCAGTGCCTTCCCTTTGGCCCAAGTCGATGGTAGTTTTCCAAAATGTTTTCAATTCTAACCGAGTCGCACTTGTTCAGACGAAAGATGCGACCCAGTTGCACCTTTTTCCCTGATAAGTGCGACCCAAGTCATGCCTTTTTACCTGATAAGTGTGACCTGAGCCAAAAATCTAGATCATGCTTGTCCTGGCTTTCGGAGTGACCCCAGTCGCTATTGTGACTCAACTTTGTGCGACCTGTCATGCTTAATCCCCAATTTTGTGCAAACTGAGTCTTTCGACTATTTTTATTCCCCAATCGTGACTGTTTCCCAATTGTATGCAACCCTGATCACACATGTTCTGCCGATAGGTGTGAGATTTTTTTTTTTAGTCATTTTTGTTTTTGAGATCCTTGTTCTAGACCCTTTGTCTATGTTTTACCTCTTTCTGACTTGCTTCTATCTAGATCTGATCCTTTACCAAAAAATTACAACTACAATTTTAAATTTGGTTTAATTTGTAAAAAAAATTACAAGTTTGCAAAATTGTCAATCAAACGAAGCTTACAATTTAACATAACTTACAATTAATATCAATTGCAATTTACAAGTTTACAATTACAATTTTAAATTGGGTTTCATTTGTAAAAAAACATACAAGTTTGCAAAATTGTCAATCAAACAAAACTTAAGTTTACAAGTTGTAAAATTGTATTGCATATCACTAACAATTTACAAGTTTACAATTTACAACTTGTCTACAATGTAACATGTAATTTAGAACTTTGCACAAATAGAGTGTGATATACATGTATTTGCAAAAATACACCCAAAAAAAATTACTCGCACATAGAGTATATGTGAATGCACATACTCACATATATAAGTTTACGAAAATTACATTTAAATACAAATGATATATTTCAAAAGAAAAATTGATTTTCTACATTTCAAAAGCATGTCAACTATGTCAATATCAAAAGTGACATATAACTTTCATTCATCTGACCAATGGGTTATAGGAATGCACGTCTCCATAATACGATCATGGTCAAATACTAACATATTCCATCTCTTTGGTTCACCCCTCTTCACCTTGATTTCAATGAGATGTATCCAAACTGCCAACACCAAATGATTGTACTGACAAGATATATATTCAGGCATGAAATATTTGTATATAATATAATCACCGTGTATTCTCACTTTTTCAAAAAAGTGGCCCATCACAACTAGGTCACCAACCTGGTACGTGAATTGTCCATCGACATAGGACCGCACCAACCTGCTTTTGATTTGTGTACACCGCATCAAAAATTATGCCACGTGCTCTTCATTTCCCAGTGGTGCAGTTACAACAAATACATCAGCTGCATCAATATTTTCAAATATTAA
>LPNX010348306.1:0-159572 GCA_001517045.1 Pseudotsuga menziesii
AATATTTTTCAAACTCTTAAATTGAATGCATGGTTTTATCTTTCAATATCCATCGTTAAATGAATCAAAATTACCAAGTTGAATAATTGAATCAAAATTACCTATTTATAAGATGTCATCAATACAATAATCACCCTTCCAAAAACCTTATCAATATTTATGATAACAAAATCACATAACCGAAGGATAAATATTTGGATAAGAAATCACTAGTAGATTGATGACAAATTATTAACACTTATACACTCAAAATAATAATTTCAAAATAGTAATTTTGTCAACTAATCCATAGTTTGCAAAGGTTTTCTTTAAAAACATTGAATTTCATGTTTTAATAGCTTCTGGAATGTCATAATTTTAGTAACTTTTAATTCTTTAAGTTTGCTATATGAAATTCAAACATTTCATCAAATAAAATACAATTTTATTTGAAAAAATAATGTTTTTTAAAGGCTGTTGGGTAGGGGCACAACAGGACTGTAAACAGTTTATATTAGTTTAATTGTTTATTAATTAAATAATCCAAGTGATTGGATTATAGCTTAAATGTTTGTCATTTGTAAATATAATATGGATTTAGGGTTTCGACCCTGTAGTTTGATTTTACATGTATGACTTGTTTTTAAAAATAAAAACAATTATTTTCATAAATAGACATTTATTTATATGTAGTTATTATCATATTCTTATTGTTTTATTTAATAAATGACAGATAGGGTTTACTCAGAGTTTTTGAAAAGATGTACATAGACTCTGTAACTTAGTTTGTTCTTTGTAATTTAATTATTTTAATAACACCCTACTTGGGTTCTAGTATTTGTTAGACTTAGTTTAGTTGATATGATTAGTAAATAAAACTAAGTATTTGTAATTTACTTCTTAATTTAGCTGAATGTAATAAAGTAGTTTGACTATGTTATTTCTACTGCATTGCAAATAGTTACTAAATATATACAAAGAAATATATCTATAATTTAACCCAGTTTAACCTCCAACATATTTTAACTTGAATAAAAAGAATAATCTACTGTGTGTAAATACAACATTTATCTACTAAGGTATTTTCTTAACATATTAATCCTTCTCCCTATATTAGATTACTGCCATTCCTTTTCCAGTATATTTACATACATAAGCTTGTAAAAACAGTAACATAGATAACTAGATTATTGTTCTTTTTGATAATAACCTACATACTGAAATAAATTACTCTATTGTTATAAAATCTAGAACCACATCTATTCAATTCAGTCTCTTATCATTTTTTTCATCTACTTTATATACTCTATTTGTTGTCGAGTACGACCCAGTCCTTCCACATGTGGAAAAACACAGATTAGAATTATTCTCCATCTTAACACATCATTATTCTAGATTCATTTCTTCAATAATCTAAAAGATTACTAACTCTAACATTTTACAACTAAATATTTAACATTTATTTAACAGTCAGATTAAGATTTAACTATCTAACATAGTAAAACAAAATAATGTAGAACCTGATTAGGATAGACAACAATAGTGTTAGGAGGCCGTTCATCCCTACTAACTCCTAGAGAGCGCTCAAACAACACTTCCTTAAGACCCCTGAGCTTGTCCCTGGTCTTCTTGGCTGAGAACTGGTGGAGCATGCAAATAATAGACTAGTCCAATGACTCAGTAAAACACTCTGCACTTAGCAGTAAGATCCTTTCGCTGAAAAGATGCACTAGATCACTTAGCAGTTATCCCCTCAAACTCTTTCCACAATTCCCTTCCACTGAATTTATCTGAAGTACATTCACTTGAATGATCACTTCTCTAGAATGAGCAGCCTCAGCTCTCTTCAATGGGCATTTTTATTGAGATTTCCTAGGTCTTTTGGGTCAGTTGTCATTAATTGAGCCACCTACTTTGATTCCACTTTCTTGGGGAATCATGACCCCAACTGTAGGGAGGTTGCCACCTACAACAGTTGGAAGTGGTTTAAGGATGCTGCCACATTTCTGTTTTCTCTCCACCGAGTCTCCTCCACCAATTTGACCAGTAAACACTCTTTTAACAGCTCTCCTAAGTTGTTGTCTCCACCTTTATTTATTTATAATTAAAATGTTCAGAATTCACATTAAATATCCTTGACTCTGCTGAGTCATCACTTACAACTTAGCATAAAATTTAACATATTGTTCTTAAATAAAAATCAAATCAAATAATATTGTTTTTTGCAAAATTGGGGCATGTGACATACACACCCCCTTAAAATATAACATCGTCCTCGATGTTATTTATTCTTCATCCTTAGATTTCCCCTAGAACAGAATTGGATATGCCTCTTGCATATTACTTTCCAATTCTCAGGTGGCTTCCTCTGGACTAAGGTGCTTCCATTGCACCTTCACTTTTTCAATGGTGTAGTTTCGAATTGTGATCTCCCTCCACCCAAGGATACAGTCTGGTTCCACCAGAAAATCTCCTTCTGGTTCCACCTGTACATCATTCCAGTTAACAACATGAGTAGCATCATGAACATATTTCTTTAATATAGAAATGTGAAAAACATTATGTACTCTTAAATTTGGTGGTAATACTAATTGATAAGCTACTTGTCCAATCCTAGATAGTATTTCAAAAGGACCACAGTATCGAGGTGCTAGTTTTGCACAACTCCCCAATCTCAGAGAGCTCTTTTTGGGTCTCACCTTGATGAACACATGTTCACCTACCTGAAACTCCTTTGGAGTTCTCTTAAGGTTTGCTTTAATTTTCTTTCGATCCTATGCCACTTTCATATTACCTTATACTTGCTTTACAATTTATTCCATTTTCTTTAACACTTTAGGACCTAATATTAATCTATCCACTGGATTACTCCAAGAGATAGGAGTATTACATTTTATTCCATACAAAATTTTGAAAGGACTAAATCTAGCTGATTCTAGATAATTATTATTATAAGCAAATTCTACCAGATGCAAATAATCCTCCGATTTACCTGGCTAGTCTTTCACATACATTCTTAATAAATCTTCCAATACTTGGTTTACTCTTTCAGTTTGTCCATCTATTTAAGGATGGAATGAAGTACTAAAATTTAATGTAGTGTTTAATCCTTTAAAAATAGATTTCCAAAAGTTACCTATAAATTTAGGATCTTTATCCGAGATTATGACTTTCGGTATTCTATGCAATCAAAAAATCTGTTTTAGAAAAATATCAGCTATATTTGCAGCTTTATATGTAGTTTTAACAGGTATAAAATGACCTGCTTTACTTAACTTATCAACTACTACCATGATAGAATCATTTAGATTCTAATTTCTCGGTAGTCTAGTAACAAAATCAAGACTAATTATCTTCCATTTGTAGCTAGGAATGGGTAATGGCTGAAGCAATCCAGCTGGGTGTTGATGTTCAGTTTTCACCTACTGACATTCAAAACACCTAGAAATATATTTTGCTAATTCATTCTTCATATTTGGCCAAAAATATTCTTTTCTTAACATAGTTATAGTTTTTTGATAGCCTGGTTGACCTGAGTATGGAGTTTTATGAATTTCATCCAACATTAACAGCTTAAGTTTAGGTACGTTAGGTACACACATTCTGTGTTTATACAGTAAAAATTCTTTTGCATTCAAACTGTACCATTTACTTAAGCTTTCTGTTGAATTTTCTTTCATTTTAACTTATAAATTTTGGTAAATTTCATCTTGTTCTATTCCTGCTTTAAACTGTTCATCCAAATCTATAGTATAAGTGCTGATAACTGCTGCAAAATTCAGCCTTGCATTCCTACTTAATAATATCAACAACTTTATTTTCTTTACCTTTAATGTGCTAAATTTCGAAATCATACTCACTTACAAAATCTAGCCACCTATCTTGTCTGGCATTTAGATTAGGTTGATCTAACAAATGCTTTAATCCTTTATTATCAGTCATTAAAATAAATTTTCTGCCAATTAGGTGATGTCACCACATCTTTAGAGCATGTATAACAACTGCTAATTCCAGATTATAAGTTGCATAATTCTTTTCATAAATTTTTAATTTTCTAGACTCATAGGCAATAACATGCCCCTCTTGAGTCAGAACACTATTACGGAGAGAAATTCCTATGGCTTGGGGTACCACAACAGATAGTTTGACTCCAGAAATCAATCCTTTCCAATATGCAATAGAAATCAAATATCTAACACTAAAGGATCAGACCTCGTACCTTATTCTAGACGGTTGAAGTAGATCCCCATTGAGCTTTCCAACTTTAGCTTGAATTGATGAATCACTTCCTCAACAATAAGTAAACAAGACATGCATACTAAATATTGGTGTTAGATATACTCTAGCATATATAATCAACAATGTATAAGCATTTGAAATCATCCATGGATAAAATATTCATTCAAACATACTTTATTGGACAGGAAAAGACATTTCTATTAATATAAAATCAGAAATTACAATGAATACAACCTCTGTCGGCATGTCTGCGATTCAGAGAAACTGAATCCCCCACTTGGGCCTCCACCACCTCAATCCTCCATCTCTCGATAGCAAGCTCACAAGCAAAAGGTAAGCTTGGGAAGAACACCAAAGAGCTCCAAGGGACAAAGGGATGCAAACTCAAGCATAAGTTCTGGCAACAATGGACTATAATTTCTTTGCTCTCAATTCTATTATGCCTTCAATGTATCCAAAGAGTTCCTTATATATCTTTTCAAAGGGGTAATGAAAGGTCAAATCCGAGTGATCGCAAGGCATATGGAAGGCCAAGAGTCAAGTGAGTTAGATCTATGTCAAAGAAAACTCCAAAAGGATTTGGATTTTGCACACATTCTGATGTACGTGGTTTTAGGGGTCAAACCCACGTATATACGCAATAAGGGGTTGAAAAATCGTGTATAGCAATTTTCACATGTTTATAGGGATGGTCTAGGAAACATCAAAGGACAAAAAATGGTCCAAGGGGTCTAAGGAGTCTACAGTGGGACAGGGGAAGGCCATACAAGTGTGATTTACCTGGTGTGGTAAAATAAGCTATAACTGATGCCCCCTAATGTGTGAGGTTAGAGGGGTCATATGATGGCCAAAATGCATTATAAGTCCATCCTAGAAGTGGAGTGATGAAGAATCCCAAATGGAAGACCAGCCATCTAATCAACATAGTACAATGATACAACTCTGCACATAACTGCAAATACATATAGCAGTCTCAGATACATAAGAGTACAATGGCCATGAATAGGCATGATACAAAATATCACATACGTGGTCATCACCACGTACAATATACATAGATCAGAATCTCTATGATGAAGATATACAAAGAATCATGATCTTTATAATGGCTGAAGATATACAATGGATCAAGATCTCCATAATAGCTGAAAATTTCTGACATATACTGGAATAAAGTCAGAAGAGTTGAAATCTCATGAACATTGGCATGATCAAGGAGGTAGCATATAAGAGATGCCACCAATCTAGAAGGTCTTCTACATAAACCGCTACTAGTAGAAGTCTTACTATGTGAATAGAGGTGTCGAGGTCGAACATAGTAGTCCATCGTCTGATTACCGGTCATTCATGTATACCATTAATAGATGCGAGATCACCCACCGATAATGATAATGGGAATCAAGGTACTAGAGTGCAAACTAACAAGTGTGAATAAATGTGTTGAGGTCGAACACTTGAGAGGATCCATCGATCAGGGGACATTGATGTATTCCCAAGAACTGTCGATGGCGAGAGAACCTGCCATTGATGACTACAAGTCTCAAGGCACTCAAAAATGACTCTAGATTCCAATCCCAGAATAAATGATCTAAAGTTGATGGGACGAAATCCACTGAAAGGAGGGAATTAAGGCATCCCCCATCATCCAACACGAGGTACTCAGCAAAGCTATATAATGTGGAAGGACTCGATCATAAGGTGCACGAACCAGTAACTATATCGAGAGTGGTCGACATGCAAAGTCAAGATAACTGAGGAATGGTCGACTCAGGTTTCAACTTCATTCGAATGAGAGCATAACAGCGAATGGTGACTGAATAAAGGCAACATAGACTCGATATACAAAAATGGGACATCTCTGCGACACAGGAGGCATAGAAAAAGGCTCCATGGGGACTGGAAGCTTAACCAGTTGGTGGAGATAATCTTAGATAAACAAGTACAGCTCCTAAAATCAAACTATAAACCCAACCAACGGATGTGATATACAATGCTCTATTCGAAGGCGACACGACTCGACAGTTGCCAAGGATAACATGTTTCCTTGTCTGGATTTTTGGTTTTTTAAATTTTTTTAGACTTTTTCAAATATTTAAAAAGCTTGAAATAGAATAAAATTGATTTATAGTTACAGACTAGGAGGAGGCAAGTGTCATATGGGCAAAAAAACTAGTTCCAGACAGTGGAACATACCTATGCTCAATGCAAGGATGCATGTGTAGGATAGCGACACTCGGGGTAAAGTCCCCTCCTGGTAAAATAGGGAATCAAGCTACAAAGGATATAAAAGATGGCTCTCCATGGCTAGACATGAGACAATATTTGGCTATATGGCTGAAACTCAAAGTCAGGGAAGCCGGCGTAAGGCTCAAGAAGGCAGGCAAAGCTCATGATAATGCAATTACAACTTGACATAAGGGAGTCCCCATGGAATGGCCAGCATAAAGTTCAAGAGGAGTATGAAGCTCTTGCTCAAGGACATCGCGGGACTAAAAGGGACTCCCAAACCTAAGAGAGGACTCACAGCATGGGTACCAAATGCAAAAAGGATTTAACTAGGAAACCCATGTATATGAAAGCTCTACCATTCACAAAATATCACTTCTAACAGTAGCATGAAGGTTCTGTGATACCATAGAATGGGTTCATACCTAAGGTTAAGATGGAATGGTCATAAGGCAATGCATAAGTGCAAGTGGATGTGAAATCCTAACCTATATGCCAGTTCAGACATAATACCTATGATAGAAACAAACGGATCGAAACCTCAGAGAGAGTTTACAAAAACAGGGCCCTACATGACAACCATATTAGTCCAAAACAACCCAAAATAGTCAATAAAGCATCCAAACTATAGGATATAGGGAGGAAATATCCTAACAACTACTCCCAAAGGAAACAATGCAGTGAACGATGGAACATAAAAAGGAAAGTAATGTGTAGATCCAACGTTCATGCATCCACTACCATCCCCATGAGGGTGACAACCGGTGTAAAGATCGAGCGAAAGGAATAAAAATCCTCCACAAGTGGAGTAGAGGATGGAATATGACCATTCACAAATATGTGAGCACGGTAAGGGGCTGTGATACCCCCAAGTCTCACACCAAGGTCCATACTAGGACCAAGGACGGGTGATAGAATACCAGGCATGCCAAAAATAAAAGGACCTGAACTTAAGAGAGCATAAATATACTCAAGTAACCATGATCCCAAAGGCCAAATAGCACACAAAGAGCACACTCCTAAGAAAATCTATAGCCAAAATACAAGCAAACCAAGGGGAGGATATGTGAGCTCCCAAATGAAGTAGGTATGTCTCTCCTAGGAGAGGATCGAAACTCCCATACACTACAGGCAGAGGTACGTAACCAATTATAGTGGCCCTCAGCTCCAACGCATAAAGCGACTATGTTGTCCAACCTCTACCTAGATAGGATACATGTAGAATAACCCCTGTAAAGTACCCCCTTGATATCCTAGGTAAGGCAACTAAGGTCACCTCAATATAATCAATGCTCAGGTAGACAGTCGCAGGAGGGATTGACTGTATGGGCAGGGTAGCAAAGCCCGAAACTCTCGAAAGAGCCCTCAGATATGAATACAATAATAGAAATATCTCCGGTGCTACTCAGTTATGACTAGGGGTCATCCCAATCAATAACCACTCACATTGCCTCGTGCTTAACTCCCTTTTGAGAAGAGGATCCTGAGAAACACTGGTTATACCAAGGAATTTCACACACTCACCTAGAAAGACACATACATGTTGTTGTTTAGTGGTTCTAGAGAATTTACTGACAATGAACTATTCCAAGACCCTAAAACCTAATCTTGTTGGTGTACCCTATCAAAGAAAATAGTGTAATTCATTTTAATTAAGCGTTGATTTTAATTGGTTGTAATTACTCAAAGGGAAATGGTTGTGCAACTAATGACATTATGACTCAGTAGTGAAATAAATATGCACACCATAACAAACAATGCTAAGTGCAATCTTTGTCAAATGAAAAGTAGGGTATGCCACTACATGAGATGCATAAATATATATTCCTTTCCGAATGCCAATGCAATCCTAAACACAACTCTCATTCAAGCAATCCAATGCAAGTACCTCCTCAAATCCATATGCAAAAAAAATGCAACTACCTTGTATTTTTCAATATAAAAAAATGAAAAATGCAATAAAAGTCATTTAAAACTCTCAATCTTTGCAGCAAGTATAAAACACAAGCCCAGCCAGACACCGAGACAAAAAGAGTAATGCACTAATGACAAAACAAAAAGGAAAAATGACTAAAACTACTTTCAAAGAAAAATCAATGAAAATGCGGTCTCTGGTCACAAAAGAAGCATCCAACAGACAACATCAGATCCAAGAAAGACCCAACCACACTGACAACCCACCCAACAACTTCCCACAACATCAAACTCACCAAAAAGGAGGATGTATGTAACTGTTTAAAGAACAGCTGCGTATATACATGACCTTTTGCCAAAAACCTACGTGTATACATGGATTTTGGCCAAAAACTGTGTGTATACATGACTTTTGACCAAAACTCCGTGTATGTACACGACTTTTGGCCAAAAACCTGCGTATACAGAGAAGGAAGTAGTAAAAAGTAGGCCAAGGGTCAAACAAATAAAGGGAGTGTCAATGGATGAACATACTATAAAATGCAACCTAGAAACAAGGAGAAACAAAGAGCAAGTCAATAATATCAGGCACATTGTGCCCCCAAATCCCAAACACAAACAAGGAATGTCCCCAGTAGAGTCGCCAATTCTGTTATGGAGAGAAATTCCTATGGCTTGGGGTACCACAATAGACAACTTGACTCCAGAAATCAATCCTTTCCAATATGTAATAGAAATCAAATATCTAATACTAAAGGATCAGACCTCGTACCTTATTCCAGATGGTTGAAGTAGATCCCCGTTGAGCTTTCCAACTTCATCTTGAATTGATGAATCACTTCCTCAACAACTAGTAAACAAGACAAGCATACTATGTATTGGTGTTAGATCTACTCTAGCATATATAATCAACAATGTATAAGCATTTGAAATCATCCATGGATAAAATACTCATTCAAACATACATTATTGGATAGGAAAATATATTTCTATTAATATAAAATCAGAGATTACAATGAATACAACCTCTGTCGGCACGTTTGTGAATCGAAGAAACTGAATCCCCCACTTGGGCCTCCACCACCTCAATCCTCCATCTCTCAATAGCAAGCTCACACGTAAAAGGCAAGCTTGGGAAGAACACCAAAGTGCTCCAAGGGGCAAAGGGATGCAAACTCAAGCACAAGTTCTAGCAACAATGGACTATAATTTCTTTGCTCTCAATTCTCTTATGCCTTTAATGTATCCAAAGAGTTCCTTATATAGCTTTTCAAAGGGGTAATGAAAGGTCCAATCCGAGCGATCTCAAAGCATATGGAAGGCCAAGAGTCAAGTGAGTCGGATCCATGTCAAGAAAAACTCCAAAAGGATTTGGATTTTGCACACATCCCAATGTACATGGTTTTAGGGGTTAAACCCACGTATATATGTGATAATGGGTTTAAAAGTCGCGTATAACAATTTTCACATGTTTATAGGGATGGTCTAGGAAACATCAAAGGACAAAAAATGGTCCAATGGGGTCTAAGGAGTCTGCAGAGGGACAGGGGAAGGCCATACAAGTGTGATTCCCTTGGTGTGGTAAAATCAGCTATAACAAACACTGCCTAAACCATCATTGCAGGCGTTGGTGCACACTACAAATTCTTTATTTGGATCAATTATTCTTAAAATAGGTGCACTGGTTAATAAAGTTTTTAACTTTTTAAAGCTTTCCTCGCATTTCTGGTTCCAATCAAACTTTTTTCCTTTCTTCTGCAAAGAAGTTATCGGATTCGTGATCCTTGCAAAACCTTCAATGAACCTTCGGTAATAACTAGTAATTCCCATGAAAGATCGAACATCAGTTACATCCTTAGGAAGCGGCCAGTCTTCGATCGTCTTTATCTTTTCAGGATCTAATGAATTCCCTTCCTTGGTCACCACATGACCTAAGTATTGAATCTTATCCTTGAAGAAATCACATTTACTAAACTTTGCAAAGAGTGGATGATCTCGTAACTCTTGCAAAACAATTTTTAAATGTTCTTTATGTTCTTCTTCAGTTTTTGAATAGATTAATATATCGTGGATGAACACGACTACAAATTTATCTAGATACTTATGCATAACGTTGTTCATTAAACACATAAAACCAGCTCGGGCATTAGTAAGCCTGAATGGCATGACGACAAACTCATAATGGCCATATCGAGTTCTAAAAGCTGTTTTAAAGATGTATTCATCTTTAATCCTAACTTGATGATATCCAGACCTTAAATCTATTTTCGAAAACACCATGGCTCAACGTAGTTGATAAAACAGATCATCTATGTGGGGCAATGGGTATCAATTTTTAATGCTCATCTTATTCAAATGACGGTAATCTATGCAAAGTTGCATGGTTCCATCTTTTTTCTTAACGAAGATGACAAGTGCCCCCCAGGGAGACACACTAGGTCGAATATACTTTTTTATCAATAAGTTCTTTTAATTGAGACTTTAATTCATTAAGTTCAAGTATGTTCATTCGATAAGGGGCCTTTGAGCTAGGTACTGCATCAGGTACCAGCTCAATGGTAAAATGAAGTTCCCTTTTCGGAGGTAGTCCTGGAATTTCTTTCGAAAATACATCAAAATATTCTCTTAAGACCGGTATGTCTTCCAATTTTAATTTATCTGTCTTATTTAAATTCTCCTCATCAGTTATTATTATTGCATAAGCTTTGCAACCCTTCTTAATAGCTCTCTTAAGCTGTAGAGAAATTTTTTTGCTTATAGTGGTGTTTCTAGGGATTCCTTTTACACTTACGGGTTTTCCATCACTGTTTATACATGTAAAGTTTTTATCGTAACAATTTAAAATTACCCTATGTTGTTCTAACTAATCCATAGCGATGAGTAAATCATAAGAACCAAGAGGTAATACATTAAGCTTCACAACAATTTCAAAATGATCCATAACTACTGCACATTCTTTTACAAAACAAGTTACCTTTGTTTTAGCACCAGTGGCTAACTGAACCAACCAAGAATTTTCAAATTTTTCAACAGGTAACTTACATTTTTCTACCATTTTAGGTGCAATATAACTGAGAGTAGCTCCAGGATCAATTAAAATAGTTATAAGGGTTTGGTTTATCATACCTTCTACTTCCACAATGGAAGTTTGATACTCTGCTTGTCGATTCTCCAAGGCTGCATTGATTCTGGGCATAGTCCTCGCTAATTCTCCAACAGTCATCTCTTCCTGTATGGTATGAATATTACTGACAATATTTTTTTGATTGGGACAAACTGAAGCATAGTGTGGGCCATTACACTCCCAACACTTTATAGGTTCTTTGCGTTCAAAGTTCTTGGTGTGATTACCATGGTTATTAGAAAATTCTTTACCCTTAGAATTATTCTGATTGCTTGGTGAATTATTCTTATTTCCTGGGAATTTTTTGTTAGGAAAATTTTTGGCCTTATTGCTCCTAGAATTTTTATTGGGCATAGAATCTTTCTTCTTTTGATCATACTGGTTATTATTCTTCTTGGCCTTCTAGTTGGCCATGCTTTCCTTCTTCCGATTCTATTCATAACAGAAGTTGGCTTTCCTCATGTCTTCTTCCAAAGCTTTTGGATTGTTATACTCAATCCTATCCTTAATATGATAAGGTAGACAGCTGAGGAATCACTGTACCTTTGGTTTCTCATCTACAAGGTATGGCATATACCTAAGCAGACTTAAAAACTTATTGTTTAGATCTTTCATTGTCATTGCTCCTAATTTAAGCTCGTAAAATTTTTTTGCTCTCTCTTCATAATATTGCTCTGACATAATTTTTTTTTTAAAGTACCTCTTGAATGTACTCCAATTTACATTCTTCTTTTTTATTCCCTTAACTCTCTTCAAGTCCTGCCACCAAATGTCAGTCTTTCCTGAGAGATTGTAGATAGCCATTCTAGACTTTAATTGGTTAGAATAGTTATATATCTGGAAGTACTTCTTCATCCTAGATAACCAGGATTCTGCTTCCTCCCCCTTCTCAGTCTCTCTATTGAATGTTGATGGTTTTATCTTTTTAAATTCCCCAGAAATTTTCTCATAAGGTTTGTATTTCCTCATTTTAGTATAATGATTGTCATCACTACTATCACTAGTAGAATGCAAATTACGTTGTTCACCAAACACCTCTGAAGATGAACTGCTTTCATTTTTAGTATGTTTCATCTTTTTAAAATTATGTTGATGACTTGTATCTTCTGATTTAGTTCTTCTACCCTTACCCTCAGTTTGAAACCTTTCTGTTAGGATCCGATTCAGCTCCCCCTGAGCCCTCAGAATCCTTTCATTCTCTCTTTTTACAGATTCCATTTCAAATTTTAGGTCTTTTACTGTTTGTAACAATTCTGAGGAATTGGTGGTTAGATATTATTGTATAGGGTCTCTTGGTAAGTTTTCTGGTTCAGTAAATGTAGATTCCTCCTCTGCATATTCCTCCAGCCTTTCCATACCTGTTTGTTAAACTTCAGAAACAATTTATCCGTTGAATAACATTTAAATAAAAATACACCAGCATCATAATTCAAATCACTGTTTCATAAAAGCTAGTTGGGCTTCATCAAGGCCTAGTGTTTGAACCTGGCTTTGATACCACATGTCAAAACCCCAAATTTTCACAAAAATTTAAAAATTTGAGATAACATAAAATGTTGATTCTACGGCTTACTAACAGCTAATGGTTAGCAGAAAAAGAAACAGTCCAATAATTAGTATTACATATTTTCAAATTACGTTAACTAAGCAGTTTCATTTTTGTAACACAAATAAGGTTTACTTACGTATTGTTTTATTTCAGTTTACTTATGAGTCTTTCTTATGGCAAGTAGGTGGAATCTAACTTTCAATCCTGGGCTTACTTAGCATTTATGCTAACGCAGAAAGATTACTGGTTCTTACAGGTTTACAGGTATGATCGAACAAGTAAATGTTTTAAATTCATAAAGTATCAAGAAGTGTTTCTATTTAAAATTAAAATGCTTAGTAGATAAGCTGATAAATTCCAAGCAAATTCCATGAGGTAAAGTAGCTTGTTTTCTCCAGTTTTTCTTGTAAGCAAAGTTTAAATAATGAGTTCCTATCTTTATCGAACTTAGCGACAGTGAAGATACTTATTGTGGATCTAAACTTGTAATATTTATTGCATAGTAACTTCTACTTTGATATGCATATCTTGCAATGATATACTTATGGTACTATTGGTTTTTATACATGGAAGAGCTTCGATCAATACTGATAGTAAAAATTTTCATCAGGATATGAAATTCAATTTCCTTTTTAAGCTACTAGTATAGTAAGTATCAACCTATTACTTATATGTATAAATCAATTACTCATTAACAGGTTATTAGCTTCTTCGTCAATGTCATACTGCAAGTACTATTGTATCATATACATTATCATATTATTTACTTGAGTATCAAGCTGATCGATACTTACATTCTGTAGGGAAGCTTACAGCTTGTAAAACTTCTTGTTATTATAAGTGTAATTAGTATAAAAACAACTGCATCGTTTCACATGGAAAACTGTTTGCCTGTACTTCTTAAATCTAAGTCAATCCATGTTGTTCCAATGATTATGGACTTGAGTAGGATTATTCTATTATAATTTTCATTATTACTATAATGCCTTTCTTACATTAAGTTACTGTCTCATTAGAGGAAATCTGGGTTCTGAAATGGGCCTTATAAGAAAATGAGCCAACAATATATTTTGTGAGTTAGAATTCAAGAACCAATAGAATTTCAATAAAATGAGTCAACCATAATGGTTGAATTGACATATTTGTCATAAAACAAAACTGTTTTTTTGTTCGTATTTTCGACATATATCCCTGTGTTTTTACCCAAATTTCAAGAGGTGGACGAGTACCCACACTGCATACTTCTGACGGACCCCGCTACCCCAAAAAAAAGAAATGCTTGAAAAAACATGATGATGATCTCATCATCACGTTTTTTCAAGTATTTCTTGTTTTTGGGGTAGTGGGGTCCGTCAGAAGTATGCAGTGTGGGTACTCATTGGATGCGGAATTAAATTTCGCATCCACCGAGCTCTACCACTTGAAATTTGGGTAAAAACACGGGGAGTTATGTCAAAAATACGAACAAAAAAAGTAGTTTTTTTCATTCTTCCTTCAAAATTAATAAATATTGTTTTATTATTTTATCTATTGTTTTATTATTTTAACTATTATTTTATTATTTTCCTTAGGAGGCCCATTTTATACCTCAAATTTCTTCTAATGATAACAACCTTTAAGATAGATATTTCTATAATGATCAACATTTATCCTATGCTAATTCAAGTTATCTTGTATAAACACAATATTATCTTACCCATAAATAATTATGGTAAATTACTAGCAATTGACTAGTTAAAAAACAACTAGTATCTATATGCAAGTCTAAACCAAATTTGAACTTTGTAAAAGAATTTATGAATATATTCTTTTACTATGCTATCCAACTTTATAATTTTATTACCATTTGAATTGTTGATTTTAAAAAGGGTTATAAACATGCATAAACCACAATGTTTATAAACATGGAAATCTATAGTTAGTTCGAAGGTTCTAAATAATTCAACTTGGACTTTTCCATATATCAAATGGTTACTACACTATGCTAGGGTCAACGTTAATAAAATATGGTTTAACAAAATACCCATATCGTGCTATCAATATTACGATATAATTTGATGATGATTAGCGATGGGATATATTAAGGCCTATAATATAGTTCATGCATCGTTTGAATAAGAATCATTGTGTAAATAGTTCATATGATTGGAAATGGAAGTGAATTTAGGTATTGACTCATGCATAGCTTGATTTTCTTGTGGGCACGTGGTCACCTCCTCACTATGTACTAGAGATATAAGATCATTGCAACCCTAATACTTTTTCATTCTCCCTTGCAGTTCGCACTGGTCTTCGGGCTGCTTTGTAAAATTTTCATGGCGACCATAAGTTCTCCTCCATTCCAACTTGCCCCAAGTCTTGGGTTAATGTGGTTGTAACCTCCTGCGTTTAGTCTTAATACTAGCCTTCGTAGCTGTGGGTTTTTACCAAGTGAGAGTTCACTGGTTATTGCACTTAGCTTCTGGCCTATTCGTAACTCCTCCTTGTCTTTCCTGTGGCCTGTCACTACAGTGATAAATTGAGTTTTACTTGTTGTTGGTGATGCTCCTCCATCGTCCCAGGGTTTGGAAATTTGTGTGCGTGCTTTGCTATTGGTGGCAGTCCCCTTGCCAGACTGTTCACTCTCTTTTATAAGGTAAATATTTAGCTTTGTATTCAGAATAGAATACTCATATTATAATCATGTTGCAGTAGGTTTTATTATTAAAATTATTTTGAAACTAACATACAAATGTTGTGGTCTTGCAGGAACCTGTGACCACTATTGCGAATAGTGAAGAAGACGATGCTGGCTGTCTCCAAGGTTTCGTGGCTTCAAACAGGTAAGTCGTGGGTTCAACAAACGGGTTCTTACCCTACTTGTAACAGGGTTGAAAATGGGGAAACCCTAAGCTTGGAAGCTTGTCCAGCTTCTCTTTTAGCTATGCACTTTCTTTTTAAATGTTATTAGGTTTTGTTTTGTTTTCAAACCGTAGCCTCATCGATGGGTAGACCCGGCCGTGAGCTGGGTGTTGTATCTGGTTTAGATTTCTAGCCTTATGGCCTGTCAATGCAATACAATGGTTTTTAAAAAGTTTTCTTTCAAGCTCAGACTCACTTGCAGTAATGCTATTTTTGTGACTCTGTGTACTTAGGGTTTTACCCTATTCAACTGCGAATAAAGAATTTACTGGTTATTATGTTTTGTATATATGATATGGTTATTTAATTTAGGACTGTAACTCAGTCATACTGTATTTGTAATATTTACTTATTGCTCGGGAAATTCGAGCTAGGGTTTTTCCCAAAGGAAACCTTTGTTTAAATAAATCTTTCAATTTATTTTTAGTAAGTTCTGTTACTTGTTAAATTTATTTTTTAATTAGAGTTACACATGTGATATGAAAATTTGAGGTTAAACATTACATTTGTCTTTTCATTTGTCCTTAATGGACTGTAAGCAGTTTATATTAGTTTAATTGTTTATTAATTAAATAATCCAAGTGATTAGATTATAACTTAAATGTTTGTCATTTGTAAATATAATATGGATTTAGGGTTTCGACCCTCTAGTTTACTTTTACAAGTATGACGTGTTTTTAAAAATAAAAACAGTTTTTTTTCATAAATAGACATTTATTTATATGTAGTTATTATCATATTCTTATTGTTTTATTTACATAGACTCTGTAACTTAGTTTGTTCTTTGTAATTTAATTATTTTAATAACACCCTACATGGGTTCTAGTATTTGTTAGATTTAGTTTAGTTGATATGATTAGTAAATAAAACTGAGTATTTGTAATTTACTTCTTAATTCAATTGAATGTAATAAATTAGTTTGACTGTGTTATTTCTACTGCATTGAAAATAGTTACTAAATACATACAAATAAATATATCTATAATGTAACCCAGTTTAACCTCCACCATATTTTAACTTGAATAAAAAGAATAATCTGCTGTCTGTAAATACAACATTTATCTACTAAGGTATTTTCTTAACATATTAATACTTCTCCATGTACTAGATTATTGCCACTTCTTTTCCTATATATTTACATACATAAGCTTGTAAAAACAATAACATAGATAACTAGATTATTGTTCTTTTTTATAATAACCTACATACTGAAATAAATTACTCTATTGTTATAAAATGCAGAACCACATCTATTCAATTCAGTCTCTTATCATTTTCATCATCTACTTTAAATACTCTGTTTGTGCTAGAGTATGGCCCGGTCCTTCCAAGCGTGGAAAAACACATATTAGAATTATTCTCCATCTTAACACATCAATATTCCAGATTCATTTTGTTCAATAATCTAAAAGATTACTAACTCTAACATTTTACAACAAAATATTTAACATTCATTTAACAGTCAGATTCAGATTTAACTATCTAACACAATAAAACAAAATAATGTAGAACCTGATTAGGATAGACAAAAACAGCGTTAGGAGGCCGTTCCTCCCTACCAACTCCTAGAGAGCGCTCAAACAACACTTCCTCAGGACCCTTGAGCCTGTTCCTGGTCTTCTTGGCTAAGAACTGGCGGAGCATGCAAACAATAGACTAGTCCAATGACTCAATAAAACACTCTGCACTTAGCAGTAAGATCCTTCAGCTGAAAAGTTGCACTACATCACTTAGCAGTTATCCCCTCAAACTCTTTCCACAATTCCCTTCCATTGAATTTCTCTGAAGTACATTCACTTGAATGATCACTTCTCTAGAATGAGTAGCCTCAACTCTCTTCAATGGGCATTTTTATTAATATTTCCTAGGTCTTTTGGGTCAGTTGTCATTAATTGAGCCACCTGCTCTGATTCCACTTTCTTGGGGAATCATGGCCCCAAATGTAGGGAGGTTGCCACCTGCAAGAGTTGGAAGTGGTTTGAAGATGCTGCCACATGTCTGTTTGCTCTCCACCTAGTCTCCTCCACCAATTTGACTAGTAAACACTCTTTTAACAGCTCTCCTAAGCTGTTGTCTCCACCTTTATTTATTTATAATTAAAATATTCAGAAGTTACATTAAATATCCTTGAATCTGCTGAGTCATCACTTATAACTTAGCATAAAATTTAACATATTGTCCTTAAATAAAAATCAAATAAAATAATATTGTTTTTTGCAAAATTGGGGCATGTGACAATGTCAAGTCAGCATTCTTAAATGGCTATCTAGATGAGGAAGTATATGTGGAACAACCGCAAGGGTATGAAGTTCCAGGTCAAGAGCATAAAGTGTACAGGCTGAAAAAGGCACTCTATGGTTTGAAGCAAGCTACTAGAGCTTGGTAAGGTCGAATTGATTCGTATCTCACTGAAAATGGATTTCACAGAAGTGAAAGTGAATCGACATTGTACACCAAAGTGAATGAGCAAGGTAATATGTTAATTGTATGCTTGTATGTGGATGATTTAATATTTATTGGTGATTATGGCATAGAAAATTTTAAAGCAGTCTGGAAAGTGAATTTGAAATGATTGATCTAGGGCATATGAAGTTTTTTCTAGGCATTGAAGTTCAACAGTGTGAAAGTGGTATATTTATATCACATACAAAGTATGCAAGTGAATTTAAAAAAAAAATTAATATGTCTAATTGCAAGACAACCCCAACACAAGTAATAACAGGTTTAAAATTGAGCAAGGATGATGAAGGATCCACTATCGATCCTACTGTCACATGCCCAAATTTTGCAAAAACAATTTTATATTATTTGATATCTTTTAGGACAATATGTTAAATTTTATGCTAAGTTGTCATTGATGACTCAACAGAGTCAAGGATATTTAATGTAATTCTGAATATTTTAATTATAAATACATAAAGGAGGAGACAACAGCTTAGGAGAGTTATTAAAAGAGTGTTTATTGGTCAAATTGGTGGAGGAGACTGGGTGGAGAGTAAACTGACATGTGGTAGCATCCTGAAACCACTTCCAACTGTTGCAGGTGGAAAACTCCCTACATTTTGGGTCATGATTCCCCAATAAAGTGGAATTAGAGTAGGTGGCTCAATTAATGACAACTGACCCAAAAGACCTAGGAAATATTTATAAAAATTCCCATTGAAGAGAGATGAGGCTACTCATTCTATAGAAGTGATAATTCAGGTGAATGTACTTCAGATAAATTCAATGGAATGGAATTGTGGAAAGAGTTTGAGGGGATAACTGCTGAGTGATCTAGTGTAGCTTTTAAGCTGAAGGATCTTACTGCTGAGTGCAGGGTGTTTTACTGAGTTATTGGACTAGTCTACTATTTGCATGCTCCTCTAGTTCTCAGCCAAGAAGACCAAGAACAGGCTCGAGGTCCTGAGGAAGTGATGTTTGAGTGCTCTCCAGGAGTTTGGTAGGGAGGAACGACCTTCTAATGTTGTTATCATCTATCTTCATTAGGTTCTATGTTACTTTGTTTTAATGTGTTAGAATGGAAAATAATTTATAGCTTGTGTTTTTCCACACGTGGAAGGACCAGGATGTACTCCAACACAGATAGAATATTTATAGCAGATGAAAGGAAATGTTAAGAGATTGAATATAATAGATATGGTTCTACAATTTGTAGTTAGCAGAGTAATTTATTTCAGTATGTAGGTTATTACTAAAAAGAACACTGATCTGATTATTATGTTTACTGTTTTTAACAAGATTATTTATGTAAACATATTGAAAAAGAAACAGCAGTACTCTAGCATCGTTTAAGAAGATAAGAGAATATCTTAGTAGATAAGATTGTGTATTTACAAACAGTAGAGTAATTTTATTCAAGTCAAAATGTTATGGAGGCTAAACTGTGTTAAGATAGGTTTATATTCTTCTATTTTCACTTAGTAACTGAATGAGGTGCAACAGAAAAATTACAGTAGAGTCACAGTGTTTACATACAATTAAGTAAATAAATGAGCTACTAATTACATAGTTTATTTTCTAATAATATCAACTAAATCTAAGACTGATACTTATTATAGACTAAATAGGGTGATTTTAAAAGTATTTAATTTTATAAAGAGTAAACTAAGATATAGAGTCTATGCTTTACCTTTTCAAGAACTATTCTACTTGACAGTTAGTAATAGAAGTAATGAAAGTATAATCAATAACTAGTATAAACTAAATATTTACTATGAAGAAACTATCTTATATTTAACAAGCAGACTTATACCTGTAAAGGTAAAACTTCACGGTTGAAACCCTAAATAATTTATTTAACTATATTAAATAAAGAAATAATAAAAGATTAGAGAGTTATTGTTTTAATTATTACATAACTCTGAATCCTTACAAATTAATAGAGTAGTAAACAAATAAGAACTTAGAAGTAAACACTAACTAGAAATAAGCTAAGAACTTACAGTATTTTATTTAAAAAGGAAAGGAAATACTTAACAGAATAAACCATATTAAAACTACGGTAAGAATGAAAATAGGTAAATAGAAACCATCATAACTAATAGATTTAAGATTTTGTTTATCTAAGGGTTCTTTTACAGTAACCCTAGGATTTAATCCTAACTGAAAAGCATAAACCTATAAAAATTACATTATGACTGAACTTATAGTCTTTATATTATCATTATTTATTTACAAGAAAATATTAAAATAAATAATTACCATTATTAATTGTCAAGGAAGGGAAGACCCAAAATACACAGAGTCATAACTTGCAGGTTATATAACTGATGTATAAATGAGACAGAGCTTAAAAATTATTAAAAATCCTTTTAAAACCATTTCATAATCAAGACAAAGCTTGAAGCTAAAAAGAAACCCTTTAAACCAAGTGTATTACTCTGTCAGGCCGAAAGGCTTACAAACATTACAAATTTACAACACCCAGCTCATGGCCGGTGTACCCAGCATCATGGCCTGGGTTGAAAACAAAACTCACAGTCAAAGTTAATTAAACCTAATTCACCGCATATCTTTTATAAGACAAGAAAAAGGTTAAACAATTCGCAGCATCAAGGCTGGAGTAACCCTGCTACAAGCAAGGGATTAATAACTAAAAACAAAAACAAAAACTGAGCTAAGCAGTTAAAACACTAAACGAACCGAAGTTGTATTACTTCTCCACTGAAACCCCCTTTTTCTCTAATATGTACAAGAAAGGAGGAGCCACATTGTAACCGAGACTTACCTATAGGTTTTGTTGGCATTCCAAACTTGGAGAGGGTTCTCTCTAGCATAAGGGCAAGCTATAACTTGCAGGTAAATGACAAAACCTTATTTAAAAACTAATTTGTATAGTCGTAATTGTAACTGAAAAACTTACAAACAATTGTAAAATAAATTATTATCTGGAAGTGAAGTAATTTGAAGCCACAAAGGAGATAAACCAGCATAATGAATAGTACAACCCTCGTACTCACTAATGATAGAGGTAACAGGCTCCAAATGCATACTACATTGACAATTGGAACGAGATTAAAGAATTAGCAATGGCTGTGCACGAAATCGACACTACAAATTACTGACAGAGAACAACTACACGCACAGTAGCACAAGGAATGCAGAGAGAAATCGAATGCAAAATGTGTATCTCTCCATTCTCACACTAGAGAGGCAACACTACTCTTTACACAAACAAAGGAGCTAGAGACGAGAACAGGCGAGCCCTCATGGCCGCATTGAACTAGACAGAGCAAAGACCAAAACCCTCGACAAGAATGAGAGCTAGGGTTGCATCATGAGTTTTTAAGTTATGCTTTGCACGATGGTAAATGTTCCACGTGCCCACCAAATTATTCCATTCACAATGGGTTGAATGATATAGTTGTCACTGCACTGTCGAGACAACAAATAATTGTTAATACTTTAAACTATGCCTATAATGACAATGTAATATACAAAGCCAATATTGTATTATTCCAATGATATACTTTGAAGTCAAGCCATGTTAAAGAACAAAGTTTTTGTACTATTGATAAACCTTATATTATAAACCTTGAAATCTTCTTGGGTAAGAACCAAAACATATATTGCATTGATACCCATTGTTTTAAAAAGATCTTATAATAATTCTTAATAAAAATTGTTATAAAGAGATTCATAGTATAGTAAAGGTGTTGAAGATGAGTCGATGGTACTACCATTGATCATTTCTTTTATAACAAAAAACGATCCATATATATACTGATAGAATTAGTTTATGCAAACACTAGTGGATAAGGAGCTGCTTATAAAACATTACTTTGTAAATTAAAGTAGGTAATAAATACACCCTAGCATAACTCTTACTAATGAATATAGTCTATGATACTAAAAGTAAGATAAACTTCTAGGAAGTTTATAATCTTTTGGTTTTCATAAGATACCAAAGCTATGAGATAAATCAAACCAAGATTTGATTAGACTTGGTAGTAAAGGATAGTAGAACTATCCAAGAAAAGTTTAGTATCATTTGTTATTTCAAATAAATAATAGGGGGATGTAATTTCGTCACTTTACTTATGTCATGAAGAAATTTGAAAGTTAGAAATCACAACTTGACGACATTAATGCAAATGATCAATTATAATTACAATGCAGTAATAAGCGGATAAACTCCCTCTACTGAAGCTTAATTAAAGGTAAAGCTAAGAGTTATGTGTAAGCTTGTTTCCTTGAAAGGCCTTAGGTTTGTTTCCATACTTATAAGTAGTGGAAAATTTTATGAATAGCAACAGCAATAAACTCCTCTTTTCAGTAAGAGTGTTAATACACTAAATCATGAGCTCTATGAAGAACTAGTAAATAACATAACGTATAGATTAAAGGAAGATATATCTAAAAATAGCATTCATTTTGATAAAAGACAATCAGTAGGGCATAGTATTGATCTTTACGTCATGAATTTTAAAAGTACTATCACAGTTGCAAAACAAGTAAAAAAAATGTTACTTTACCTTGTAGTAGCTTGGAATTCTATTTAAGAAAACTTTTACTCTAGCAGTATATTTATGCTAAAAGAAGTATATCTGGATTAACACCTTAATAAATTCTTACTGGTTCAAAATTTACCAGTCAATCCTGTAAGATCCAAAAATCTAGGTAAGTTAGCAATTGCTAAGTAAGCCCCAGTTAGAAAGTAACTCCTCCCCTACTTGACAAAATCAAACTATCAGTGTAGGTAGAAACAACTGAATGCAGATTATTTACATCACATATCAAAAATTAAATAGTATTAATTTATATGTGTATAAGTTAATTATTAGTTTGTTAACTGTTTCAATTATCCGTTAACCTCTAGCAGTTAACAAACTGCGACTATAAACAATTTATGTTACATTAAAAAAAAATTAAATTTTTGTGAAAATTTGGGGTTATGACATGTGGTATCAGAGCACAAGGTTCAAACACTAGGTCTTGATGAATCCCAACTTGCTTTTTATGAAACAGTGAATTTAAACTATTTTGCTGATGTTATTTTCTTTTAATGTTATTCAAGAGAGAAAATTGTTTCTGAAGTTTAACAACAGGTATGGAAAGGATGGAGGAATATGCAGAAGAGGAATCTCCATTTACTGAACAAGAAAACTTACCAAGATACCGTATACAAGAACATCTAACAACTAATTCCTCAGAATTGTTACGAACAATAAAAGACTTAAAATTTGAAATGGAATCTGTTAAACGAGAAAATGATAGGATTGTGAGGGCTCAGGAGGAGCTGAATCAGATCCTAATAGAAAGGTTTCAAACTGACGGTAGGGGTAAAAGAGTTGAATCAGAAGATACAAGTCATCAACATAAATATAAGAAGATTAAACAGACTAAAAATGAAAGCAGCTCATCTTCAGAGTTGTTTGGTGATCAACGTAATTTTCATTCCACTAGTGATAGTAGTGATGACAACCGTTATACTAAAAAGAGAAAATATAAACCCTATGAAGAAATTTTTGGGGAATTTAAAAAGATTAAACCACCAACATTCAATGGAGAGATTGAGAAGGGGGAGGAAGCAGAATCCTGGTTATCTTGAATGAAGAAGTAATTCCATATTTATAACTATTCTAACCAATTAAAGGCTAGAATGGCTATCTACAATCTCTTAGGAAAGGATTATATTTGGTGGCAGGACTTGAAGAGAGTGAAGGGAATAAAAGAGAAGAACATAAATTGGATTACCTTCAAGAGGTACTTTAAAAAGAAATTTCTATCTGAGCAGTACTATGAAGAGAGAGCAAAAGAATTTTATGAGCTTAAATTAGGATCAATGACTATGAAAGATCTAAACAACAAGTTTTTAAGTCTGCTTAGGTATTTGCCATACCTTGTAGATGAAAAACCAAAGGTACATCGATTCCTTAGTTGTCTACCTTATCATATTAATGACAGGATTGAGTATGACAATCCAAAAACTCTAGAAGAAGTTATGAGGAAAGCCAACTTCTGTTATGAATAGAATCGAAAGAAGGAAAGCATGGCCAAGTGGAAGGCCAAGAAGAATAATAAATATTATGATCAAAAGAAGAATTAATTTGTGCCCAACAAGAATTCTAAAAACAATAAGGCCAGAAATTTTGCTAACAAGAATTTCCAAGGGAATAAGAATAATTCACCAAGCAATCAGAATAATTCAAAGGGTAAAGAATTTGCTAATAACCATGGTAATTACAGCAAGAAATTTTAACGCAAAGAACCTATAAAGTGTTGGGAGTGTAATGGCCCACATTATGCCTTAGTTTGTCCTAATTGGAAAAATACTGTCAGTAATATTCATACCATACAGGAGGAAATGACGATCGGAGATTTAGCAAGGAATATGCCCAGAATCAATGCATCATTGAGGAATCGACAAGTAGAATATCAAACTTCCATGGTGGAAGTAGAAGGCATGATAAACCAAACCCCTATAGCTATTTTAATTGATCCAGGAGCTAGTCTCAGTTATATTTCACCTAAAATGGTAGAAAACTGTAAGTTGCCTGTTGAAAAATTTGAAAATTCTTGGCTGGTTCAGTTAGCCACTGGTGCAAAAAGGAAGGAAACTTGTTTTGTAAAAGATTGTGCAGTAGTTATGGATCAATTTGAAATTGTTGTAAAGCTTAATGTGTTACCTCTTGGTTCTTATGATTTACTAATCGGTATGGATTGGTTAGAACAACATAGGGTGATTTTAAATTGTTATGATAAAACATTTATGTGTATAAACAATAATGGAAAACCAATAAGTGTAAAGGGGATCCCTAGAAAAACAAACATAAGGCAAATTTATGCTCTGCAGCTTAAGAGAGCTGTTAGGAAGGGTTTTAAATCTTATGCCGTAACAATAATTGATGACGAGAGTCTAAATAAAACAAACAAGCTTAAATTGGAGGACATGCTAGTTTTAAGAAAGTATACTAATGTATTTTCAGAAGAAATTCCAGGATTACCTCTGAAAAGGGAACTAGACTTTACCATTGAGCTAGTACCTAGTGCAGTACCCAACTCAAAGGTCCCTTATCGAATGAACATACTTGAACTTAATGAATCAAAGTCACAAATAAAAGAACTTATTGATAAAAAGTATATTCGACATAGCGTGTCTCCCTCGGGGCCACCTCTCATCTTCGTTAAGAAAAAGGATGGAACCATGCGACTTTGCATAGATTACCGTTAGTTGAATAAGATGGCCATTAAAAATTGATATCCGTTGCGTCGCATAGATGATCTATTTAATCAACTACGTGGAGCCACGGTGTTCTTGAAAATTGATTTAAGATCTGGATATCATCAAGTTAGGATTAAAGATGAAGACATCTTTAAAATAGCTTTTAGAATGCGATATGGTCATTACGAGTTTGTCATCATGCCATTTGGGCTTACTAATGCCCCTGCTGTTTTTATGTGTTTAATGAACAACGTTATGCATAAGTATCTAGATAAGTTTGTGGTCATGTTCATCGAAAACATATTAATCTATTTAGAAACTGAAGAAGAACATAAAGAACATTTAAAAATTGTTTTGTAAGAGCTACGAGATCATCAACTTTTTGCAAAGTTTAGTAAATGCGATTTCTTCAAAGATAAGATTCAATACTTAGGTTATGTGGTGACTAAGGAAGGGATTTTGGTAGATCCTGAAAAGATAAAGGCGATCGAAGATTGGCCAATTCCTAAGGATGTAACTGATGTTCAATCCTTCATGGGAATTACTGGAGGTTCATTGAAGGTTTTTCGAGAATTGTGAATCTGATAACTTCTTTGCAGAAGAAAGGAAAGAAATTTGATTGGAACTAGAAATGCGAGGAAAGCTTTAAAAAGTTAAAAACTTTATTAACCAGTGCACCTATTTTAATAATAGTTGATCCAAATAAAGAATTTGTAGTGTGCACTGATACCTACAATGATGGTTTAGGCGGTGTTCTGACTCAAGAAGGGCATGTTATTTCCTATGAGTCTAGGAAATTAAAAATTCATGAATAGAACTATGCAACTTATAATCTAGAATTAGTTGTTGTTATACATGCTCTAAAGATGTGGCATCATCACCTAATTGGTAGAAAATTTATTTTAATGACTAATAATAAAGGACTAAAGTATTTGTTAGATTAGCCTAATCTAAATGCCAAACAAGATAGGTGGCTATCTTTCCTAAGTGAGTATGCCTTCGAAATCCAGCACATTAAAGGTAAAGAAAATAAAGTTGTTGATGCATTAAGTAGGAATGCAAGGCTGAACTTCAGAGCAGTTATCAACACTTATATAACAGATCTGGATGAACAACTTAAAGTAGGGATAGAACAAGATGAAATTTACCAAAACTTACAAGCTAAAACAAAAGAAAATCCAACAGAAAGCTTAAGTAAAGGGTACAGTTTGAATGCAAAATAATTTTTACTGTATAAAGACAGAATATATGTACGAAATGTACTTAAAGTTAAATTTCTAATTTTGGATTAAATCCATAAAACTCCATACTCAGGTCATCCAGGTTATCAAAAGACTATAACCATGTTAAGAAAAGAATATTTTTGGCCAAACATGAAGACTGAATTGGCAGAGTATATCGCTAGGTGTTTTGAATGTCAGCAGGTAAAAACTGAACATCAACACCTAGCTGGATTACTTCATCCATTTCCCATTCCTAGCAGGAAATGGGAGATAATTAGTCTCGACTTTGTTACTAGACTACCTAGAAATCAGAATTTAAACGATTCTATCACGGTAGTGGTTGATAAATTAAGTAAAGCAGATCACTTTATACATGTTAAAGCTACGTATAAAGCTGCAAACATAGCTAATATCTTTCTAAAACAATTTTTTCGACTGCATGGAATACCAAAAGTTATAATCTTAGATAGAGATCCTAAATTTATATGTAACTTTTTGAAATCTCTATTTAAAGGATTAAACACTACATTAAATTTTAGTACTTCGTTCCATCCTCAAACAGATGGACAGACCGAAAGAGTAAACCAAGTACTGGAAGATTTGTTAAGAATGTATCTGAAATACTAGCCAGGTAAATGGGAGGATTATTTGCATCTGGTAGAATTTGATTATAATAATAATTATCAAGCATCAGCCAGATTTAGTCCTTTCGAAATATTGTACGGAAGAAAATGTAATACTCCTATCTCTTGGAGTACCCAGTGGATAAATTAGTATTAGGCCCTGAACTATTAAAGGAAATGCAAGAAATTGTAAAGCAGGTACAAGGTAATTTGAAAATTGCGTAGGATCGACAGAAAAGTCAAGCAAACCTTAAAAGAACTCCAAAGGAGTTTCAGGTAGGTGAACATGTGTTCATCAAGGTGAGGCCTAAAAAGAGCTCTCTGAGATTGGAAAGTTGTGCAAAACTAGCACCTTGTTACTGTGTCCCATTTCAAATATTGTCCAGGATTTGACAAGTAGCCTATCAATTAGCATTACCACAAAATTTAAGAGTACATAATGTTTTTCACATTTTTGTATTAAAGAAATATGTTCATGATGATAATCATGTTGTTAACTGGAATGATGTACAAGTGGAACCAGAAGGAGATTTTTTGGTGGAACCGGACTGTATCCTCGGGCGGAGGGAGATCACACTTCGGAACCGCACCATTGGTCAGGTGAAGGTGCAATGGAAGCACCTTAGTCCAGAGGAAACCACCTAGGAATTGGAAATCAATATGCAAGATGCATATCCAATTCTGTTCCAGGGGAATTCTGAGGATGAAGAATAAATAACAACGAGGACGATGTTATGCTTTAAGGGTGTGTATGTCACATGCCCCAATTTTGCAAAAATAATTTTATATTATTTGATATTATTGAGGACAATATGTTAAATTTTATGCTAAGTTGTAATTGATGACTCAGTAGAGTCAAGTATATTTAATGTAATTCTGTATATTTTAATTATAAATAAATAAAGGAGGAGACAACAGCTTAGGAGAATTGTTAAAAGAGTGTTTACTGGTCAAATTGGTGGAGGAGACTAGGTGGAGAGCAAGCTGACATGTGTCAGCATCCTCAAATCACTTCCAATTGTTGTAGGTGGTAACCTCCCTACATTTGGGGTCATGATTCCCCAAGAAAGTGGAATCATAGTAGGTGGCTCAATTAATGACAACTGACCCAAAAGACCTGGGCAATCTTTATAAAAATTCCCATTGAAGAGAGCTGAGGCTGCTCATTCTATAGAAGTGATCATTCACGTGAATGTACTTCAGAGAAATTCAGTGGAAGGGAATTGTTGAAAGAGTTTGAGGAGATAAGTGCTGAGTGATCTAGTGCATCTTTTAAGCTGAAGGATCTTACTGTTGAGTGCAGGGTGTTTTATTGAGTTATTGGACTAGTCTACTATTTGCATGCTCCTCCAGTTCTCAGCCAAGAAGACAAGGGACAGGCTCAGGGGTCCTAAGGAAACGTTGTTTGAGTGCTCTCCAGCAGTTTGGTAGGGAGGAACGGATTCCTAACACTGTTGTTGTCTATCCTAATCAGGTTCTATATTATTTTGTTGTAATGTGCTAGAATGAAAAATAATTTCTAGTCTGTGTTTTTCCACACCTCGAAGGCCCAGGCCGTAGTCTAGCACAGATAGAATATTTACAGTAGATGAAAGAAAATGTTAAGAGATTGAATATAATAGATATGGTTTTACAATTCGTAGTTAGCAGAGTAATTTATTTCAGTATGTAGGTTATTATTAAAAAGAACACTGATCTGATTATTATGTTTACTATTTTTAACAAGCTTATTTATGTAGACATATTGAAAAAGAAATAGCAGTACTCTAGCATAGGAAGAACGTTTAAGAAGATAACATAATATGTTAGTAGATAAGATTGTGTATTTATAGACAGTAGAGTAATTTTATTCAAGTCAAAATGTTATAAAGGTTAAACTGTGTTAAGATAGGTTTATATTCTTCTGTTTTCACTTAGTAACTGAATGAAATGCAGTAGAAAAATCATAGCAGAGTCACAATGTTTACATACAGTTAAGTAAATAAACGAGCTACTAATTACATAGTTTATTTTCTAATAATATCAACTAAATCTAAGACTGATACTTATTACTGACTAAATAGGGTGATATTAAAAGTATTTAATTTTATAAAGAGTAAACTGAGATATAGAGTCTACGATTTACCTTTTCAAGAACTATTCTACTTAACAATTAGTAATAGAAGTAATGAAAGTATAATCAATAACTAGTATAAACTAAATATTTACAATGAAGAAACTATCTTATATTTAACACGCAGACTTATACCTGTAAAGGTAAAACTTCAAGGTTGAAACCCTAAATAATTTATTTAACTATATTAAATAAAGAGATAATCAAAGATTACAGTGTTATTGTTTTAATTATTACATAACTCTGAATCCTTACAAATTAATAGAGTAGCAAACAAATAAGAACTTAAAAGTAAAGAGTAACTAGAAATAAGCTAAGAACTTACAATATTTTATTTAGAAAGGAAAGGAAATACTTAACAGAATAAACCATATTAAAACTATGGTAACAATGAAAATAGGTAAACAGAAACCATGATAATGAATAGATTTAAGATTTTATTTATCTAAGGGTTCTTTTACAGTAACCCTAGGATTTAATCCTAACTGAAAAGCATAAACCTATAAAAATTACATTATGACTAAACTTACAGTTTTTATATTATCATTATTTATTTACAAGAAAATATTAAAATAAATAATTACCATTATTAAGAGTCGAGGAAGGGAAGACCCAAAATACAAAGAGTCATAACTTGCAGGTTATATAACGGATGTATAAACGAGACAGATCTTAAAAATTATTAAAAATCCTTTTAAAACCATTTCATAATCAAGACAGAGCTTGAAGCTAAAAAGAAACCCTTTAAACCAAGTGTATCACTCTGTCAAGATGAAAGGCTTACAAACATAACAAATTGACAACACCCAGCTCATGGCCAGTGTACCCAACATCATGGCGTGGGTTGAAAACAAAACTCACAGTCAAAGTTAATTAAACCTTATTCGCTGCATATCTTTTATAAGAGAAGAAAAAGGTGAAACAATCGCAACATCAAGGCCGGAGTAACCCTGCTACAAGCAAGGGCTTAATAACCAAAAACAAAAACAACAACTGAGCTAAGCAGTTAAAACACTAAACGAACCGAAGTCGTATTACTTCTCCACTGAAACCCCCTTTTCCTCTAATGTGTACAAGCAGGGAGGAGCCACATTGTAACCAAAGCTTACCCGTAGGTTTTGTTGGCATTCCAAACTTGGAGAGGGTTCTCTCTAGCATAAGGGCGAGTTGTAACCTGCAGGTAAATGACAAAACCTTATTTAAAAACTGAGTTGTATAGTCGTAATTGTAAATGAAAAACTTACAAACAATTGTAAAATAAATTATTACCTAGAAGCGAAGTAATTTGAAGCCATGAAGGAGATAAAACAGCATAACGAACAGTAAAACCCTCGTACTCACTAATGATAGAGGTAGCAGGCTCCAAATGCATACTACACTAACAAATGGAACGGGATTAAAGAATTGGCAATGTCTGTGCAAGAAATCGACACCACAAATTACTGACATAGAACAACTACACGCACAACAACACAAGGAATGCAGAGAGAAATTGAATGCAAACTGTATATCTCTCTATTCTCACACTAGAGAGGCAACACTACTCTTTACACAGACAAAGCAGCTGGATACGAGCACAAGCGATCCCTCATGGCTGCATTGAACAAGACAGAGAAAAGACCAAAACCCTCGACAAGAATGAGAGCTAGGGTTGCATCGTGAGTTTTTAAGTTATGCTTTGCACGGTGGTAAACGTTCCACATGCCCACCAAATTATTCCATTCACAATGGGTCAAATGATATAGTTTTCACTGTACTATTGGGACAACAAATAATTGTTAATAATTTAAACTATGCCTATAATGACAATGTAATATATGAATACAATATTGTATTATTCCAATGATATACTTTGAAGTCAAGCCATGTTAAAGAACAAGGTTTTTGTACTATCGATAAACCTTATATTATAAACCTTGAAATCTTCTTGGGTAAGAACCAAAACATATATTGCATCGATACCCATTGTTTCATAAAGATCTTATAATAATTCTTAATAAAAATTGTTATAAAGAGATTCACAGTATAGTAAAGGTGTTGAACATGAGTCGATGGTACTACCATTGATCATTTCTTTTATAACCATAAACGATGCATTACTATATATTGATAGAATTAGTTTATGCAAACACTATCGGATAAGGAGCTGGTTATAAAACATTACTTTATAAATGAAAGTAGGTAATAAATACACCCTAGCATAACTCTTACAAATGAATGTAGTCTATGATACTAAGAGTAAGATAAACTTCTAGGAAGTTAATAATCTTTTGGTTTTCATAAGATACCAAAGCTTTGAGATAAATCAAACCAAGATTTGATTAGAATTGGTAGTAAAGGATAGTAGAACTATCCAAGAAAAGTTTAGTATCATTTGTTATTTCAAATAAATAATAGGGTGATGTAATTTCGTCACTTTACTTATGTCATGAAGAAATTTGAAAGTTAGAAATCACAACTTGACGACATTAATGCCAATGATCAATTATAATTACAATGCAGTAATAAGCAGATAAACTCCCACTACTGAAGCTTAATTAAAGGTAAAGCTAAGAGTTCTGTGAAAGCTTATTTTCTTGAAAGGCCTTAGGTCTGTTTCCATACTTATAAGCAGTGGACAAGTTTATGAATAGCAATGGCAATAAACTCTTGTTTTCAGTAAGAGTGTTAATATACTAAATCATGATCTCTATGAAGAACTAGTAAATAACATAATGTATAGATGAAAGGAAGATATATCTAAAAATAGCGGTCATTCTGGTAAAACACAATCAGTAGGGCATAGTATTGATATTTATGTCATGAATTTTAAAAGTACTGTCACAGTTGCAAAACAAGTAAAAAAAATGTTACTTTACCTTGCAGTAGCTTGGAATTCTATTTAAGCAAACTTTTACTCTAGTAGTATATTTATGCTAAAAGAAGTATATTTGGATTAACACCTTAATAAATTATTACTGGTTCAAAATTTACCTGTCAAGCCTGTAAGATCCAAAAATCCAGGTAATTTAGCAATCGCTAAGTAAGCCCCAGTTAGAAAGTAACTCCTCACCTACTTGACAAAATCAAACTATCAGTGTATCTAGAAACAACTAAATGGCAAATTATTTACATCACATATCGAAAATTAAATAGTATTAATTTATATGTGTATAAGTTAATCATTAGTTTGTTAATTGTTTCAATTATCCATTAACCTCTAGCAGTTAACAATCTGCAACTATAAACAATTTATGTTACATCAAATATTTTTTAATTTTTGTGAAAATGTGGGGTTATGGCACCTACGCTGTTGAAAAGGATTGTTGGAAGCCTTATGTATTTGACAGCGACAAAACCAGACCATTTATGTATGGAGTAAGTCTGATCTCAAGGTTCATGGAGTCACCAAAAGACTCACATTGGCAAGCAGGTAAAAGAATTACGAGGTATGTAAGTGGCACAAAAGACCTTGGCATTATGTATTCAACCTCAGAAAATTTTAAACTCATTGGATACACTGAGAGTGATAATGGAGGCAGCATAAATGACAGGAAAAGCACATCTGGGTACACATTTCATTTTGGTATAGGTGTTGTTTCATGAGCTTCAAAGAAACAACCCATAGTAACTTTGTCTTTAGCTGAAGCAGAGTATGTTGTAGCGACAAGTGCTGAATGTCAAGCTGTCTGGATGAGGAGAGTGTTAAAATAATTGTCACATAACCATCAAGAACCGAAAACCATCTTCTGTGACAATAATTCAGCCATAACATTATCAAAGAATCATGTGTTTCACAAGAGAACCAAGCACATTGACACAAGGTTTCATTTCATAAGAGATCGAGTTGGTGAACAACAAGGAAATTTGTTTGGAATTTTGCAGGTCTGAAGATCAACTTGCAGACATATTTACAAAACCATTGGCAAATGATACTTTCCAGTATCTGCATAGTTATCCTGGAATGACAAGTTCTCCATAGTGAACTCTGTCATAAACAGAGCATGTCTAAGCTCTGAAACATTTTGTAAATTTTGTTTTTTTTAAATCCCCATCTGCTCATAATTAAGGGGGAGTGCAAGAAATATTAATCACTCGCAGATCCATACTTGACTCTCAGCCAACTCTGTTAGATTCTGTATCAATCAAGATCTTGTCGTTCAATTTGACAAGAGGGAAGAGTCCACGATTTGGCAATGTAAGCCAGTCAAATTTATTTCTGAAGCTAAGTTGTTAGGTAGATAGTTATTATAGTCTTTAATTGTGAGTCGGTCGATTCATGTAGAAGAAATTTTTCAGGTTACCTATAAATAGAAGAAGGAAATAGTAAATCAAGTTAGACAACAGAACTCATGAGAGAAATCCAGGGTGAGAAAAGAGAAGTTGAAGCTCAAGCTTCTGTGTATGTGATTCAATCGAAGAGCCAAAGCTTTGTAAAATGATCAATCGGTGAGCCGACAAGTCTGGATAGACAAGTTTGTAATACCTTTGGTATTTCTGCATAGTTATATATATGAAATAGTTTATGGTTGAATGCATGTTTATTTGGTGCACAATATTTCCAGATTTACTTGTGTAAATGTTGTTTACATTTACCAGTTAAGTGAAAGATCCAAGAACCCATAAATTTCTCACCACATGAAAGTTCCAGGTTTTACGGCACATTGGTCCACTCAAGTCTTCCTACATATTTGGGTATATGTTTTTATAAGTTCTTTGGATTTGTTAATGTGTCCATTTTTACTTCATCTTACTCACATGTGAAAAGAATTTGTAATTTCTTAATTCTTTTAGACTAACAAACATACTATGTAGATTTTGACTAAAACCAAGTGAACCGACAAGGTTGGTTGAGTCAGCCGACTTAGACGTCGAAGAGGTGAGACGACTTAGAGGTAGAAGAGGAAAAATATGTACCTTCTTTACAAACATTTCCACCTTACGTTTATAAAAAAATAAGAAAATGTTTCTGAACATAGTCCAGTATTTGTGTCTCCATTACCAACCATTCCACCTCATGTTGCTTTGTCAGTAAAGGTTGAAAAAGAAGTGGCTCCTTTACAAGCCTTTCCATCTCATCTTGAACAAAAAAATCAGTAAATGTTTATGAAGATGTTTCTCCATTACCAGTCATTCCACCTCATGTTGTGCTTCCTGTAAAGGTTGGAAAAGATGTAGATTCTTTACATGCCTTTACATTTCATGGGGAACCAAAAAAAATAGTAAATGTTTATGAAGACAATCCAAATGTTGTGCATCCATTACTAGCCATTTTACCTCCTATTGCTATGTCAGTAAAGGTTGAAAAATAAGTGGCTTCATTACAAGCCTTTCCACCTCATGTTGAAACAAAAATCTCAGTAAATGTTAGAAAAGATGTGGTTCCTTTACAATCCAATCACCTCATGTTGATCTTGAGAAACCAAACCTCATTGAAAAAGATGTGGTTGCTATACAATCCACTCTGTCTCTTGTTGATTCTGCAAAGTCTGAAATAATTAGAAAATATGTGGTTCCTATACAAGCCATTTCGCCTCATATTGAACCAGAATAGTCAGGAGAAGTTATAAATGATGCAGCTCCTTAGCAAGTCATTGCTGCTCATGTTGAGAAAAAGTCAGCAGAGATTAGAAAGATAGCTTGTCAAGATGGATACAATTGGCATCAAATTGGGAAAAGGACAAACAAAGAAAACAACTGTATTGTTTATATTTATAGATGCACATACAAATATTGTAAAGCGACTTTATTTCTTGTCCCTTATTTTATTGAAGGTTCTTTAGCTAAGACTTGGGAAATGATAATCTTGCAGTTTGTGCTTCCTGGTATTCTCATCGTGTTTGTGGAAAATAGATATCATCTTGGGGAAATTACGGCTACACACTTGAGTTAACCCATGGTCATAAACTTTTACTGAGACACACACTTACTGCGAAGCACTTATTGTGATTGGGATTTTATTGCCATAGATCACCAATGATAACTTGGGGTAAACTGCTATACAAAGAATATTTGTGTCGAATACTCTTGTGGTTTGTGCTTCCTGGTATTCTCATCGTGTTTGTGGAAAATATGTATCATTTTGGGGAATTTACGGCTGCACACTTGAGTTACCCCATGGTCATAAACTTTTACTGAGATGCACACTTACTGCGAAGTGTTGATCTAATTGTAACTTCAGAATGTATTCACTTGTATTTCTTATCTATTGTAACCCAATTTTTATTCTGGGATGTATTGTAATGTACTTGATTCATGTCATGCCTCGATGTTTCGATTGGGAAGTTTCTATAATGTGAAAGTCATGTCAAGTCATTGTGGGTAGCCCTCCTATTGGTCAAGGGTTAAAGTCCCCACAGTTGTGGGGCCCTACAGTTATTAGAATATCCTAGTGAAGTCAACCCTAGGTTAGTCATTGTAAGACGGGGAAATAGTCCCCACCATTGTGTTACCCTTCTATTGGTCGGAGGAGGCAAAGTCCCTACAAGTTGTGGGGCACTAGGGTTATTAGACACTCCTAGAGATGTCGGCTCTAGTAAGTAATTGTTAAGTGAGGCCGACATGTTGGAGTGGGTTCCAAGTGAACAGAAGAATATAAGTAGAGAGTGAGTCTCTCTATTTACAACACACACACTCACTCATTGGAGCGCAAGAGAAAGAGGAGAAGTTACTGGGACAAGAGAGAGACTGTTGTTGTCAAGACATCATCTTTATGTTTTCGAGTTTTACTTTTGGTGCTGATTCTATCTCTGAGGAAGTTGTGGGGTTTTCTCCTTTATGGTTTCGCCAAGGAAAATTCTTTGTGTATCTTGTCTCTTGTGTTTTATTGTTGTGCATGTTATTCTCTCAGTTAAAGATCCTAAGATCATAACGCTAGCTTGAATGATAAAAATCTAACATGGTATTAGAGCTAACCTGAGAACAAGACAGTGTGCAACTAAAAAATCTAGGGATTATTATTTTTTGGGTCTCTCTCCACAATCTATCAGCAAAAGTATGCTAGGATGACTCCCCATTGAAGGGTGCATCTTTCTGTCGAAGCGGAATTCGATTCCGAGAATTTTCAGTTTTGGTGTGGAAAATTACGGCTTCTTGCAGAAGAGGAATTTTTGAGTGAGCCCGACATAGGATTTATCTCCTCATCAAAATCAAATTTTAGATACCTAGATCAAGATTTCTTGTTGGGTGAAACTCTGGGAAAGTCAAACCCTAGTTTGACCTCGAGCTAAAAAAACCCTAAATACTAAAACTGCTAAGTTTTGGTACATTCGCTATATCCCGAGATTGGCGAAGGCTCAGGAGATGGAAATTGCAGAGGCCGAAGATAAAATATTGATTTACCTTGTGTTACATTCAGGCTTAGATTTGATACATTTTGGGAGATATGATCCCTCCAAGTTAGGGTTCCAGCCTCTTCCAGAATTCATCCCTAAACAGGACACCACAGGAGAATTGCTATATATTAAGATACACAAGTCCAAATGTGATTTCGAAAGATGTTCCAGAAAGGGCATGGAATGTACGTTCTGTGGTCCCAGTTTTAGACTCTGAATATGAACCAGTGACATGTGAAAGTCTGTACAATGTCACTATTCTGAACAGTCCTATAACAGGTCACCTTGGGAAAATTACCACAAGTTCCAATTGGTGAAACCAATTCTGATGAAACCTGTGGTGTTGGAACAGGGACATACGAGGATAACTCGGTGAAAAAATTTAGATATAAAGGAGAAGTAATTACAGAGATACCACAGAAATAGTAACATGCATTTCTGCAGAAGAATTTGGAAAACTAGGGCTTCCTGTTTCAAGAGCTTCCTTCCACTGTTTTCAGAAAAGGAGTATCATTAGAGGAAATTTCAACTCAAAATGGGCCTTTTAGCTTTTATTCAAATTCCATGTCATCATGTGTTAGCCAATGAAATTGGTTTAAATTTGAAATACTGTATAGGTCTTAAACACTTTTTTAATATAAATTTGGGGATAGGTATCATAAAAAAAACTACTTTTTTTGTTTGTATTTTTTACATATCTCCCCGTGTTTTTACTCAAATTTCGATCGACAGAGCTCGTTGGATGCAGAATTAAATTCCGCATCCAATGAGTACCAAGTTAGCATACTTTTGATGGACCCCGCTACCCCTAAAACAAGAGATACCTGAAAAAACATAATGATGACATCATCATTCCATTTTTTCAGGTATTTCTTGTTTTTGGGGTAGCAGGGTCTGTCAAAAGTATGCCGAGTGGGTACTCATTGGATGCAGAATTAAATTCCGCATCCACTGAGCTCTCCCCGATCAAAATTTGAGTAAAAGCACGGAGAGATATGTCAAAAATACAAACAAAAAAGTAGTTTTTTTCTTTTCTTCCTCCAAAATTAATAAATATTATTTTATTATTTTAACTATTATTTTATTAATTCATTTTAGGAGGCCCATTTTGAGTTGAAATTTCCTCTAATGATTGGAAATATCACCTTGAAGATATCTATCTTTCTATCCAATCAGATCTGAAAGATTCCAAGTTTTGAAAATTAGGGTTTCTCTGACAAACCCTAGATCAGCTAGCTTTAGAACTAGGACAAACGCCTCAAATCTATAAGATCTAATCTTTTGATATTTCCATTTGAGGTTCTCATTTCAAAGTGATCTATCACATCAGCTTGATGATAATCCTGGTGAAGTTGACAACTTCCAAGCATGGAAGTTTTGATCTCTCTGAAGAAAATGAATTGGACGGCTACATGAGTAGAGAGGTTCCAGTTCCAAAGGGAGATGGGGATTAAAGCCTTACACCAGAAGAACTTGGTCAAGGCCAAGAAGATCATTTTTGATTCAATCATGGATCACATTGTACCACAAGTTTCTTCCCTAAAGACACCGGATATGTTTGATTCCTTGACCATTCTATTTGAAGGAAAGAACATACATCGAAAGATGACCTTAAGAAACAAGTTGAAGAATGTGAAGATCCAGAATGCAGAAACCATACAGTCATAGTTTACAAGGGTCTCTCAAATCAAAGAACAAATTGAAGCGGTAAAAGAAGGAGTGAAGAATGCAGAAGTGGTGATAGCCATCTTGAATGGCCTCCCAGGATCGTGGGATTTATTCATTCAAGGAATGTGTGCTAGAAGGAAGTGATTACTTTCAGAAAGACTCCAGGAAGAGTAGACATAAGAAGATGATCAATTCATAATATGAGAAAAGAAGATGGGAGCAACTAAAGATCAAGCTCTTTCCATCCAAAGAATATCCCTCAAGCGATAAGGAATATGAAGAACTAAACTCTTGAAGAGCCTCTTATCCATCTCAGCATTTGAATAAAGAAGACGATGGAGTTGAAAGCTCAAGAAGGAGTCTACCCATGAAACAAATAAATATAGGCATTCAATTGTCATTTCATGATATTATTTTGTTATGCATTTGTTTATATTCAGTTAATGGATTATGCATGATAGAATGTTTGCATTAATGACATTATACTACTAATATGCATGTGATGGGTAAGTAGCTCATGGTTCTATACAACTCTCCATTGCTACTTATCTAGAATGAAACCTCTTTGTTGACATATTGGATTAGTGCACAATCTCAATGTTGTCCTGGTAGAGATGGAAGGCATCTAGAAATGTTTCTGTGAGATATGTATGAATGTTGTATTAGCTAAAGTAGTTGTATGATCATATATTTATGCATAATAATTTTCCAGTATGAATATTCTTGATGAAATGTTTCTAACCATACAAATGCATTTGACTTGTAGGAAAGATCGCATACATAATCGCCTACAAGCAAAGAAGGATGAGACTTGTTCTGAAGAACAAGTGACGACAGTTCAAGATGAAGAAAACTATGGAGAATGTAGAGACATCATTGATGCAGAACCTTCTCTCTATGAAGAAGTTCAAGAAGAATGATGTCTAGGATGTAGTATCAATACGTGAAGGAAAGTTCATAGTTCCATCATGCAGTAGATGGAAACATCATGGGATAACACATACATGATGAGCTTGATGAAGATATTAACCTTTGCTACAAGGTTGAAGATGAAAGTCTATACACTAGATGGATACATAAAATATTAGTAGCATGGGAAGCTACTTGTCACTCCGGTATAGAATGTTTCAGTGCATAGAGTATGAAAGAGAGGGAGTATGATGCTTCAGAGGGAGTGGCAGTAGAAGATCCTAAGGTTCAACATGGTACGACAGGATGGATATATTACTAATGACTCTAGGATTTACTGAGAGTAAAGTGGATTCCAACTTTTGCCTCAATATTGAAGGCGAAAGACCAGTGATGCTCCTGTTATGTCTCAATGCACTATTTTCTAGGCATGGAGGTGTGGATAAGGGAAGTATGCAGTAGAGATCCTAAAGAGGTTCAGGATGATGGACTGGAAGGCCATGACCACAACTATGGCATCAGACATGAAGCTATTGAGTGATGCTTCATCAAAGATGGTTGATGCTATGATGTATCATCAGATGATTGGTCTTGGATGTACCTGAGACCATATATTTGCTTTGCTTTGAACACATTGAGACATGTTCACCTGAGGTTGCAAATCATGTAGGGGTACAGTTGAGTATGGGCTTAAGTATGATATGAATCAGAAGATTAACCTAGAGGGTTATTTTGATTCAAATTGGGCAGGCAGTGCCATCGATAGGAAGAGCACTTCAAGGCGTTGCTTGAGTATGGGATCAGGTGTGATCTCTTCGTTTAGTAGGAAGCAATCCTATGTGGCACTGAGTACAGCTAAAGCAGAGTATGTCATAGCTTGTTCATCTAGTTATGAGGCATTATGACTGAGGAAGCTACTATCTGATTTATTTGATCTCCAGTTGGACGTTACTTGTATACATTGTGACAACCAGAGTTGTGTGAAGTTGTCAGAGAATTCAGTGTTCCATGAAAATTCGAAGCATATCGAGATCAAGTATCACTATATCAGGGATATGGTGCAGAGGGGAGCAGTGAAGCTCCAGTATGTTGCGATGGACGATCAGATAGCTGATGTGTTGATGAAGCCATTGGCCAGAGTGAAGTTAAGTAGTTCAGGGAGAAGCTTGGTGTTCTCTAGATCTAGGTCCCTTCCAAGGGAAAGTGATGAGTCTGGAAGCCATTCTATCGAGTAGGTTAGATATAAGGGCTGATCCATTCTGTCATGGTGAGAGGATTTGGTTCCTTCCATGTCAGATATGAGTGCTGAATGCCATTCTTGGAATGGAGGTACCTGGTCAGTTACCAGGAACACTCAGTCTGGGACTAAGAGAGCCATTCTGATGCACAGGTCAGATATAAGGGCTAGGCCATTTTTTCATGGTTAAAGGATTAGGTTCCTCCCATGTCAGATATGAGTGCTGAATGCCATTATTGGAATGGAGGTACCTGGTCAGTTACCAGGAATACTCAGTCTGGGACTGAGAGAGCCATTCTGACGAGCAGGTCAGATATAAGGGCTGAGCCATTCTTTCATGGTTAAAGGATTAGGTTCCTCCCATGTCAGATGTGAGTGTTGGCCATTTTGACGAGTAGGTCATATGTAAGGGCAACTGCCACTCTCCAGGAGAGTGGAGGCACGTGGTCAGTTACCAGGTATCTCAGTTCGGGACTGGGGGCCAATCTGATGAGGGTATAGGATTTGGTTCCTATGAGATCAGATGTGAGTGCATGCCTTTCTAACGAGTAGGTCAGATCTAAGTGCTAAGCCTTTCCACAAATGATAGTAGTTGTGTCCTATCATGCTGGTGAATGTGAGTGCTGGGCCTTTATTATGTGATTATAGGATTGATCCTATATGATCAGATGTGAGTGTTGGGCATGCCTTTTTGATGACTAGGTCAGATGTAAGTGTTGGGCTTGCCTTTTTGACAAGTAGGTCAAATGTAAGTGCTGGGTGTGCCATTCTAACGAGTAGGTCAGATATAAGCGCTAAAGAAGACCTACATGGTGGCTAGGCCTACAACCAGCATGAAAAAGGGTTGGCTCTGTAGAACTTCCTGTGACAAGAAGAATCATGAGATAACACCCATGGTACTGATCCAGATCGAGTGAGGATCTAGATCCAGTGATGATGATTTAGCAGTGATGATCCAGATCGAGTGATGATGTCTAGTGATGATCTAGATCCAGTGACGATGATCCAGATCGAGTGATGAGCCAGATCTAGTGATGATGATCTAGATCGAGTGATGATCCAGATCTAGACGAAGATGACTTGAAGATGAAGATGACAAGAACTCAATGATGATCCAGATAATACAGAGAAGAAGACTTGTGCTGAAAATTGTGTCGAGAGAATACCTTCCTAGTTAAGAGGGAGTGTTGATGTAATTGTAACTTTGGAATGTATTCACTTGTTTTTCTTATCTATTGTAACCCTATGTTTATTCTGGGATGTATTTTAATGTACTTGAGTCATGTCATGCCCCGATGTTCCGATCGGGAAGTTTCTATAATTTGAAAGTCATGTGAAGTCATTGTGGGTAGCCCTCCTATTGGTCAAGGGTTAAAGTCCCCACAATTGTGGGGCCCTAGGGTTATTAGACTATCCCAGTGAAGTCAACCCTAGGTGAGTCATTGTAAGTTGGGGCAATAGTCCCCACCACTGTGTTACCCTCCTATTGGTTGGAGGAGGCAAATTCCCCACAAGTTGTGGGGCACTAGGGTTATTAGACACTCCTAGAGATGTCGGCTCTAGTAAGTAATTGTTAAGTGAGGCCGACATGTTGGAGTGGGTTCCAAGTGAATGGAAGAATATAAATAGAGAGTGAGTCTCTCTATTTACAACACACACACTCACTCATTGGAGCGCATGAGTGAGAGGAGAAGTTACTAGGACAAGAGAGAGATTGCTGTTGTCAGGAGATCATCTTTATGTTTTTGGGTTTTACTTTTGGTGTTGATTCTATCTCTGAGGAAGTTGTGGGGTTTTCTCCTTTATGGTTTCCCCGAGGAAAATTCTTTGTGTCTCTTGTCTCTTGTGTTTTATTGTTGTGCATGCTATTCTCTTAGTTAAATATCCTAAGATCATGCTATTCTCTTAGTTAAATATCCTAAGATCATAATGCTAGCTTGAATGATAAAAATCTAACATGAAGGACTTATTGTGATTGGGATTTTACTGCCACAGATCACCAATGATAACTTGGGGTAAACTGCTATACAAAGAAGATTTGTGTGGAATACTCTGCTGATAAAACTAGAACTTTTAAGTGGTGAAATAATTATGGATTTTATAGTAAATGTAAACAACATTCACTTAGGTAAATTTGGAGAAAATGTGCGGCTAAATAAAAATTGCATTAAACCATAAACTATGGATTTATATATCTTGTGGTGGTATAACAAAGAACTATAGCCCTAAAATACAAACTTGGAAATTTACAAAGATCTTTCACTTTTTACAGATATTTGGCTCTCAACACTTTCACAAAATGCAGAAGCTTGAGCTTTGAACTCTTCATAGAGTTTTTCCTTCTTCTCTGCACACTTACATTGTTCTTTTCTTCTACTCTCTTCTCTGTGTTCTTTCTCTTCTCTGTCTCTATTTGTATGATTTACAATCTACTTATTCTTATATGCAACTAAAAACTATTCTATCGACTTACATTAAAGACTGTAATAACTATATACCTATAAACTTAGCTTCAAAAATTTAATTCGACTGGTTTATATATGAGACACGTGAACTCTTCATCCTGTTAGTCAGTCTGATAGAAACTGACCTACTATAGACTTTGAAAGAGTTGGTTGTGTATTAGTGACTAATTAATATTTCCAACAGTCTCACTTAATTATGAGTAGAAGGGGATCTTCAAACAAAATTTACAAAATGATTTTAGAGAATAAACATGCTCTGTACATGACAGAGTTCATTGAGTGGAACTTGTCATTCCTAAACTTCGCAGATACTCGAATGTATTCCTTGACAATGGTTTTGTAAAGATATCTGTAAGCTGATCTTCAGGCCTGCAAAATTCTAAACATTTTTTTGTTGTTGTTCACCAATTCTCTTATGAAATGATACCTTGTGTCAATGTGCTTGGTTTTCTTGTGAAACACATGATTCTTCGATAATGAAATGGCCGAATTGTTGTCACTGAAAATGGTTGTTGGTTCTTGCTAGGTCTGCGATAGGTCTTTTAGTAGTCTTCAGATCCAAACAACTTGACATGCAAAGCTTGTGGCTACGACATATTATGCTTTTGCTGAAGATAGAGTTGCTATGGGTTGTTTATTCGAATCCCATAACACAACACCTGTACCAAAATTTAATGTGTACCCAGATGTGCTTTTCCTATCATCTGTGTTTCCTCCATTGTCACTGTCAGTGTATCCAATGAGTTTAAAATTTTTTGAGGTTGAATACATTATGCCAAGATCTTTTGTGCCACTTACATACCTCATAATTCTTTTACATTCTTTCCAATGAGAGTATTTTGGTGACTCCATGAATCTTGAGATCAGAATTACTCCATACATGATGTCTGGTGTTTCTGTTGTTAAATACATAAAGGATTCCCACCATCCTTTTAAACAGTGTAGGATCTACAGTCGATCCATTATCATATTTTCTCAATTTTAAACTTGTTATTACTGGTGTTGGTGTTGACTTGCAATTCGACATATTAAATATTTTTAAAATTGCACTTGCATACTTTTACTGTGATGTAAAAATACCACTTTCAGACTTCTGGACTTCAATGCTGAGGAAAAACTTCATGAGCCCCAAATCAGTTATTTCAAATTTACTTTCCATGACTATTCTAAATTTTCTTATGCCAAAATCACCAGTAAATATTAAATCATCTACATATAGGAAGATAATTAACATGTTACCTTGCTTGTTCACTTTAGTGTATAGTGTCGATTCACTTTCACTTATGTGAAAACCATTTTCTATGAGATAGGAATCAACATGATTGTACCAAGCTCTTGGACCTTGCTTCAAACCATAGAGTTCCTTTTTCATCCTCTACACTTTGTGCTCTTGTCCTCGATCTTCATAGCCTTGGGGTTGTTCCACATATACTTCCTTCTCAAGATAACCATTCAAAAATGTCGATTTAACATCCATTTGATAAACAAGCGATTTGTTTTGTGCAATGATATCCAAAACTATTCTGATTGTATCCATGCATGCGACGGGTGCAAAATTTTCATTGAAATCTATGCCGGGATTCTATGTGAATCCTTTTGCGACCATTCTTTCCTTGTGCTTCTGCACTTCCCCATCAACATCTTGCTTGGTCTTGTAAATCCATTTGACGCTGGTTACATCTTTATTGTTTGGTACATCAACCAACTAGCATGTTTGATTATTCTCAATGCATTCTATTTCTTCATCCATGGCTTGTGCCCATACTTCTTCTTCGTTAGCTTCCTCAAATGCTAGTGGATCATCTATTTGAGAAATTAATGCAAAGGTAGAGAAGGAATTTGATGTACCAGCTTTCCTATATCTCACACATACTTCTTGTCTTCATTGGATTTGCCGATGTTGACCTCGATGAACTGCTTGATTGAGTTTTCTATCCTCTTGGTGTGCTTTTTGACGTAGCTTGAGACGTGACTTGTGTCGATGTTCCTTGTGCTGAACCATGGTGTTGTGTCATGGGAGTCGACGGTACTACGACTGGTTAGCTATGTGATGTTTGAATCAATTCCTCCATCATGTCATCATGGTCGACATTCGACACAATATTGAAATTTTTCTTGACGGTTCTATCCCATGATTCATTCTCAACGAATTGAACGTTGCGATTGATGATTACTTTCCTTGCTATAGGGTCATACAACTTGAATGCTTTTGTGTCTTCATAGTAGCCAACAAAAATACATTTCTATCGTTTATTTTCTAGTTTATTTCTCAACTTAGTTGAAACATGAGCATATGCGACACAACCAAAAAATTTTAAATGAGAAACACTATGATTAATACCTGTCCATGCTTCTTGAGGAAATTTGTTCTTCACACTCTTTGTTAGACACTGGTTCATAATATATACTATAGTCGCGATTGCTTCAGCCCAATATTCATTTGAAAAATACTTGGCTTCCATCATGTTGCACGCCATTTCCATAATGGTTCTATTCTTTCTCTCTACGACACCAATATCATGAGGTGTATACCTCACAGTGAATTGCTTCTATATGCCATGGATTTTGCAGAAAATTTAGAAATTCATCCGAAACATATTCACCGCCTCTGCCCGTCCTTAAGATTTTGATGCAGTGTCCACTCTAGTTCTCCACGAGTGCTTTGAACTGCTGAAAACAACTAAATGCATCAGATTTATGTTTTAAAAAATATACCCATGTTTTTTTGGTGAAGTCATCAATAAAACTAAGAAAATAATTGCAACCTACTATGGATGATTCATGCATTAGGGCCACAAATATCAAAGTGCACAATCTTAAGTGGTGTGTGTGCCTAGTATGAATTTCCAACAGGAAAAGTCTCTCTATGTTGTTTTCCAAAAATGCATCCTTCACAAACTCTCTCTAGTTTATCGATAAATGGCAATCCTTTTACCATATTCTTTGTGTGCAGTAGATTCAGTCCACTAAACTTTAGATGTCCAAATCTAAAATGCCATAGCCAAGAATCATCTTGAACTTCTGTTTAAAATGCTACTTGAATTTCAGCGTTGCCATTTTATTTCTTGTCGCTATGCATGTCTACATCTTTGCTTTATGTATTAAACACAGCATTTCCTTTCATATTTGGAACTATCCTCAAAGAAAACAAGCGATTGCTTTTCATTGACACTTTTGCTATCAGCTGGTTGCTTGGACGTATGTCTTTAATCATATAGTGATTGTCTTCCATGTAGACTCTGTAACCTTTTGTATCAACTATCCAATGCTTAACAAATTGTGTTTCAGACCTTCGACATGATAAACTACCAACAATACCTTTTCTCAAAATAGTGACTTGGACATTATTTCTTTTAGTGCACTAGGACTATGCATGCACTAAAAGAAAACATAAACAAGGATGAAACCACTAATAAGATTCAAACATTATTATTTTCATGTAAATTATTATTATTAATTTATTTTTAATTTTGTTAAATATTATATTGGGCCAATATATGGGTATTAATATGGTTCTATTTGTTAATTCTATTAATGTTTATCAAATTTAATATATATATTCTTTCAATTTTGTTTGTGAATTTATGTGTATAGGTTTTTTTATTAAATTTGTTTTAGTTAACTTGTATTAAAGATGTGACATATCTCAGCCATCTAGTCTATAGAAAGCACATGCCAATGTAATGAGATAGATTCATGGAACTAGTAAAATATGTGCCATACATGGACTTAGATCAACATTAGACAATTCACTTTGTTTATGGGTTGAATTACAAGATAAGAGTCATTGTGTGGTTGTGGAAACCAACTTTGGTGGAATGTGCTCAATATGGAAGATAATGTCTAGGCCATAAAAGGGACCAAAGAAGGGTTGTAAAAATGACGACCTCACAATACTAAGTGTAACTTACCCAACTACTAACTTTCTCAATAATCATAAAAACTGAAATTCTACTCTCCTTATATAACATTCATTTCCTAAATATGTATCACTAGCTTAATCATTGATGACTTAATTTTCAATGATCTTTATTCACTAAATTCATAGCAAATAACATATTACACTTTTTTTAAAGTTTTTTTCCTTTATAAACCTCAAATATAATCATTTAAATATCATAAGCGATGTGTTCCATCTAACATATAATTTTCCATAACATGTGTACATAAGTTACCATGCGATATATATATTCATTCAAATCTCAAGTCTTCATATCTATTTTAAGAAAAGTAGTTAGAAACCTTACTACATACTTTAGTCATTAGGCGGTTTCCAACTTCCAGTTTACCCAAAAGGCATGCCAATAAATTTAAAACATAACTTTCAATTCTTTATACATAAAAATCGAGTTCCACCATAAATCCCAAAAGAAAAGGGTTCAACCAAAAAACTTTAAACTTACGGTTAAGTCTGGTAACAGACAGTCAACCTCTACGATTTGGCACAAGTTTGTGATCCGATTGTACACAACGCTATGAACATTCAAGAGTGAGTGTGTATGCAAATACAATTTTGACTAGGTGGGGAGAATCAAGCATAAATTATGTATACGCCACCAATTTCTGGGTTGGTTAACATGCTGTCAACTCTTTTTAGGACTGAGGTGAACTAGAACCGAAAACCTAGACTGAACGTGGTAGCGAGATTCAAGGAAATCGCATGATTTTCACTCACCATGTAATCTCACGACCGTCGATCTGGAAACTGGGAGTTAACATGCGGATATGATGCAAAGTTTTTAACAAGTAAACCAACGTTGCTTCAGATGCAAAGCACAATTATATCAGATGCAAAACCAGGGTCAAAGCCACCAAAGGACCAAAAGAAAATCCCCACAGGTAGGCTAGACCTCAGACAGTTGGAGTTTAACGTGGTTAAAATTTGGAGGGTGGATCTTGCAAGACTAGTTGGCTATGCAAAAGAATCTAGGGCTTCGACGACGAACTTTCATGGCGAATGCAGGTTGTAAAAAGGCCTGAGCTTCGAGAGGACTGAGTTGAAAAACTTTAGAGAAAGAAGCACTGATTCAGAGTTAATACATAAGTAAAGGACTACATAAAAAGAAAACATGTGAAACTCTGCGGTAACAAAACAACAAAAAACTTGATAACAATTTAACCTGTTTGCAAACGCACCTACCTCGTAAGTCTTATAGGTATTTAGAAAACTCACAAGCAAACTCTAGCATGACTTCCCAGGGACATTAATACAGAACGGTTTTACCCAGCGAGTAACAAATACGGCGAGACCAAAGTGACTGTTGGATCACAAACATTACATTTTAATGTAGCATATCAAACTGAAGCTCATGAACCCAAGCTATGGATACTATAGAGAAAATAAATGAGCATATTAATGTCGTGATATTATATGAATATATATATCTCCTTGGTTAATTGGGCAGTTAAAGATATAAGTAGATATCATAATACTGGATGGAAATATTATTTTAAGGTACTGAACTTTTCTTAGGCAGATTATTTTCAATAATTGATGTTACCTATGATGGCTTCCGAACGGATGCATCTAAAATCTCTGGCTCGCAAGGTCTATCGATCTAAAACCATGCAAGGTATGCATTGTACAAGTCACAAGAACTGAAATATATAAATACAGATCAAGAAACGAAGTGAAAAACGATGCAGAGCTTGGACCTAAGATCTGTTCGTTCAATGTGATGATAAAAAAAATATAATACAACACAGAAAACAAGGTTTGTGTATATTGACATTCAAAGAATATTTTAGTCTTGTAACCGATCCATAAGATAATTTAAACGACAGACTCTCCAAATCTAAAATAAGAACCAAATCCTTTACATAAACTCTATGGTTCACAAAGTACAAATTAAAAATCTAGTAATAGCCCATTTAAAGTCATTGGTAAGCAAAGCTGAAGTATATAAATAATAATAATAATTTAGATCTACAACACATTTGGAGAATTAACCATTTGGAGAATTAACTCATCCCAACCATAGGAGGTAGCAAATCAACGGTTTACTCCACTCCACCCTGGAGCTGGATCACCAACCATGCACTAGAACAGCAAGACACTTCTCGCTGGCACTCAACCTCGAGTCCTTAACAAGTTCTCACAATGGACTTATAAAAATAGAAAAAAGCTCAACACATGCATTCAACAATCGTTTTCCCATGCACAACACGGGTCCCGTTCTATTCTAGTGCACTCATATAAATAGCTTTTCCCAGGTCTTATGCCATCCTAATCAAATCTCCAATCAGATCCTTAAATCCTTATGATTTATGATCTTGTTTAGTTGTTGAGTTTTTGTTGGATTTGATTGGTATCAATCACTCTAGCTTACTTACACATGTTCTTTGGTGCCATGGTTAGTGTCCCCTCATGTAGTTGAGTTCTCCTAGTATTAACCGACTCTTGTTTAAAAATAATTTGAAATTAAAATAAGCCTATGCTAATTTTAAAAATGTTAAAAAAAAAACTGCATACTCTATTTTTATCTACACATGTCATATGATTGACATATGAAAATGCTTTCATTCTAGAAAGAGTTTATTTAAAAAATGCTGCTTTAAAAAAAAAATGATAAAAATAATAGTTTATCAACTTAACATCTAGCTATGTAAAATGATATGACATACTATAAAAAATAGCATGTCAAAGAACTAACACTTTGAAGAAGTATGAGTTCTAGTGACAACGACTTTCAATTCATGAAATAATGAAAAATCAAAGAAAACCCTATCTTGATAGACATAGATCTTGGAAATGGAGTTGGTTGAAAAAGCATAGACATAGCATATGATTTTCCCTCTAGAGTTCTCTTTTATCTATCTTGTTTACATTTATGTGATGTGATTGAAATTTTGTAGTTTTGGAGTTTTTATACAACAACATTTTAGCTTGAAGTTTAGAACTAATAATCTAACTAACTATTAACAACTAGAAAATCAAAATTTGGAGATTTAATGAGGAATGGGTGTGCAGTTTTGTTAAAATAGGTAAAATTAGGTTTTTCTTTGTTGAGTTATAGATTTATTACATGCATCTAGAGATTAATTTGGGAAATATACCTCATGGGTTTTTAAAACAAGGTTAGTGTATTTACTAGTTCTATGACCACCAACGTGATAGGTAGCAGTATGTTTCTTCTATCTGAAGTCACCACCAAGTCTATGGAAGACAACTGCTGCTAGCTGTGACCATATTCTAGCCTACTACTGTAGCTTTTAGGCCACCATGGTGGGATTTCAGCTGATTTGTTGATTCCCTAAACCACCGACATGAACTACCAGGAAATTCTTCCACCATTTGTTTGAAAGTTACCAATGCCGAGAATGTTTCAATAGTTTGTTATAAGGGAATTAGTGAGGAACATTAAGGAAATATTACATCCTTATCTCATGCACACACTAAATTTGTATAACATATGGTTGATATAGATGTGTGTCAATTGACAACAATCCTTTATAGAATGAAAAATCTAACAAGGTTATGTTTCATGATATGGCATCAAAGGATCAAGTGAATTAATTTTTTTAATGAGTAAGAAGATCTCATTCTATTACTTAACTTGGAAACACTTACATATTCGATTCTAACTCCAAAGACATAGAGCCAGCATGTAGTCATGAGACCAAAAAATAGTAAGATGTAGTAAGTTCCAAAGAGAGTATCTAAACATAGTATGAGCTTCCCGGCCTTTATACATTAGCAGCTTATCAGACAAAAAAATATTAAGGAGAGAATTGGTCATGCAGTGAACCATTGACAAAGAAGACAGAGGGAAAAACTGGTAGAGATGGATAAGTTAGCTAGATATTCCTGTTGGACTCGGCCTCATCGTCATTAGCTTTGTTGGTTCCTTCTCCCTTGGAGTGCTTGTTAGCTACCTGAGAATGCTGGACGAGTGGATTTGAGAGTTGAATGATGTATTTCATGTGAATAAAGTTTGGTTTAACATATTCCTTGAAGGTGATGCCAATGAGCTTCACTAAATCACCAAAACATTCTCTCTCCCTCATAGCTTTGGAGAGTATAAAATTTAGTTTCCATTAATTGGAAATCACCACATCTAGACTGAGTCGGAGCTTGAATTCCCCCAAGATTTTGTTCTCCATTGTTTCAATGGAATAGTGAATGTGGACAAGGGTTTCTTCATGAAAAATTGCCTCCCATTCAATGTTTCCTGCTTCTTTCCAATGAGAAGTCATGACCACATGGCTTGAGGTAGAGAGCCCCTAATGTTGGATGAAATGCAATGGGATGCCAGAGCCAAGACTTTATAGAATTGATGTTTGGATAAACCTGACCAGCCTAAGTTTACAGATAGAGTGAGTGAAGGGATGAGCCAATGGATTACTGTGAGAGGATGGCATCTATGTTACCCAAGTTCTTACTATTATATTGCTTTCCCTGCATATAGAGAGATCTCTGTTTCCCAAACCAGGTACTTCACAGTATGGTGAGGAGGTTGTGGCGATCCTTGCAGAACAAGAGACATATGATTCACACCATGGCAGAGCAACTCATCAATATTTTTTATAATTCGAAAATCAGCTTGCATGCGCAAGATGTCCATTGAAGCATCAAGAAGGACAAGAATGACGGTTTTAATCCTTGAGGGGACGTGGCGGAGGGGATGCCACTTTACCTAGCACGTTCCTTATCTCCCTCAGGCCTTCCATCATATATTCCTATTAACACCATTGTTGATTTATTTGTAACTTCGGAATGTATTCACGTGTATCATATGTATTGTACCCCGATGTTCCTATCAGGAAGTATCAGTAATGTAATTGAGTGATGTCATACCTAGATGTTCCTATCAGGAGAATCAATAATGTAAGCAAGTCATGTAAATTCATAGAGTTTAACCCTCCTAGTTGATCACAGGTTAAAGTCCCTGCAGTTTTGGGGCACTAGGGTTATTAGAATCTCCTAGAGAAGACGGCCCTGGTAAGTTATTGTCAAGTCGAAAACTAGTATAAATAGAGAGTGGGCCTCTCTATTTATCACACAGTTACTCACACTCAATTGCAAAGCATGAGTGAGAGAGAAGGAGCTGGGATAAGAGAGAGAAAAACTGTCAAAGATCATCTTACTATCTTTGGGTTTACTGCTTCTATTAGTGCCTATTCTATCTCTGAGGAAGTTGCGGGGTTTTCTCCTTCATGTTTTCCCCGAGGAAAATATTTGTGTCTATTGCGTCTTGTGATTGATTGTTGCGCATGTTATTCTCTTAGATAAGATCCTAAGATAATACTGTCTAAATTGATAAAAATCTTGCGTGGTATTAGAGCTAACCTAAGAAGAAGCCACTGTGTAGTTGCGGAAGCTAGGGATTCTTACTTTTTGGGTCTCTCTCCACAATCCATCAGCAAAAGGAGGCTAGGATGAACCTCCATTGAAGGGTGCATCTTTCTGTCAAAGCAGAATCTGATTCTGAGCATTTTCAATTTTTGACCTACAACTACATTAGGAACTTAGGGATTTTCACTAAAGAGGAATTTTTGAGTGATCCTAGGCTAGGATTTTTCTCCTCCTCAAAATCAAATTTTAGAGACAAAAATCAAGTTTTTTGGTTGGGTAGAACTCCTAGAAAGTCAAACCCTAATATTCCCTAGAACCAGAAAACGAGCACTGCAGAAGATCAGCTCTGGATCCAGTTTTTAGCTTCTCAAATTGGTAAGATCTAAATCTTTTGTATTTCCATTTTAGGTTCTCAGTTAAGATGTCTCATCACACCAAGATTTATGAAAAGCTTGAGGGAGCTGATAACTTCTAAGCTTGGAAGTATAGGATCTCCTTGGTTCTGGAAGAAAATGAGTTGGACTCTTACATCAGTTAAGAGGTTCAAGTTCCAGAGGGAGATGAGGCTAAGGCTTTACACAAAAAGAATTTGGTCATGGCTAATAGGATTATTGTTGATTCAATCAAGGATCACCTCATACCGTAGGTGTCCTCCCTAAAGACACGTAAATTAATGTTTGATGCCCTCACCAAACTGTTTGAAGGAAAGAACATAAATCAGAAGATGATTTTGAGGAACCAGTTGAAGAATGTGAAGATCTAGAATGCAGAGACAATACAGTCATACTTTACAAGGTTCTCCCAGATCAAAGAGCAACTTGAAGCAGTGGATGAAGAAGTGGAGAATGCAGAGATTGTGATGACCACCTTGAATGGTCTCCCTAGGTCATGGGACTCCTTCATTCAAGGGATTTGTGCTAGAAGAAAGCTAGTCACCTTTAGTAGATTGTGGGAGGAATGATCACTAGAATAAGCTCGGATAGTAGCCCGAGAATAAAACATGGGAAGTGAATATCAATCTCTCACAGTAAACTCCAAGAAAAGAGGAAGGGACTATCATCATTCCAAAGGTAAGAATTTTAACTAGAAATATAACTCTAGAAAATCTAACAATGATATATCTAAATACAAATGCTTTACATGTGATGAAAGAGGACACTTTGCAAGAGATTGTCCCAAGAGTAAGAATAGCTCTCAGAAGAATAAAGGAAACAAGAGGAGACAACATGCTCATGCTGCAGAGGATGATGAACCTTCAACAAAGAGAATCAAACAAGAAAGTGACGATTCTTCAAGTGATGAAGAATATGTTCTGATTTTCGTTCTCACCGGAACTATCACACATGGAAGAAATGATTGGCTTATAGACAGTGGGGCTTCCAAACATATGAAAGGATTCAAAGAACTAACACTGGAAGAAGTGATTTGAACTATTTTATTTTTTTAGAAGTGATTAGAAGTATATTTTGGTCAGTCAAACATTTGATAAGATTTTTACATTTCAACAAAAATTCACTGTCTATGTTTAGAGTTGTTTAAACATGGGACAAATTTCATTTTGTTTTCTGCTGGTTTTTACTAGTTTCTGGCCATGAATCTTGAATCTTCACCATCCAACAACATTGCTATATCATACAGAGTGTGTGTTGGGGGTTTTATAGTTAGGTGATTTCATTTTTGGGCTTAAAATGGCCCAACATTCTTACTTAAAGTTTTTGGCCATGAAATCTTCACAGAATTTTCAAAACGCCCCAAAACATTGCTATATCATACATTGTGTGGGTGTTGGGGGTTTTAGAGTCACCTGATTTCATTTCTGGGCTTAAATTAGCCCAACAAACAGAAAAACATTAGAGGAATTTTGGGGTCTAAAATGGGCCTCCTAAGGAAAATAATAAAATAATAGTTCAAATAATAAAATAATAGTTCAAATAATAAAATAATATTGATTAATTTTGGAGGAAGAAAGAAAAAAACTACATTTTGTGTTCGTATTTTCGACATATCTCCCAGTTTTTTTACTCAAATTTCGATTGGGAGAGCTCGTTGGATGCAGAATTTGATTCCACATCCAACGAGTACCCACACTGCATACTTTTGATGGACCACGCTACCCCAAAAACAAGAAATACCTGAAAAAACGTGATGATGATGTCATCATCACGTTTTTTCAGGTATTTCTTGTTTTTGGGGTAGCGGGGTCCGTCAAAAGTATGCATTGTGGGTACTCATTGGATGCGGAATCAAATTCCGTATCCAACGAGCTCTCCCGATCGAAATTTGAGTAAAAACACAATGAGATATGTCGAAAATACGAACAAAAAAAGTAGTTTTTTTTAATGACAAATATGTCAATTCAACCATTATGGTTGACTTATTTTATTGAAATTCTATTGGTTCTTGAATTCCAACTCACAAAAACTTATTTTGGCACGTTTTCTTATAAGGCCCATTTTAGACCCCAAATTTCCTCTAATGATTACAGATTTTGTGGATTAAATTCACCTCATTATTATGAAAAATCAGCTAAAAAGTCAAAATCCTCCCCTAGTTAGAGGGCTGCTTTTCATTTTTTGTTTTAATGATTTCATGGTGTATTAATGAACAATTACAATTTATGGAACATCTTCTTCTTATTGGTCATGTTCAGTTAGCCATTGAATTCCTTGGTTTAGTAGCTAACTTCTCTGCAAAGTTCAAACCTTCCAATGTTAGTGTTCTCTGAGTTATCATCTGCTCTTGTTTGGTCACTTCATCCAATTTTCATGGAAGCTTTGAAAATAGATATGGTTAATGTCGTAGCTATAGAAAACATGCAGTTTATAAGGCTTTCAACTATGGCCCATCTCTAAGTACCATTTTAATTTTTACGATTGCCTTTTTTCCTTCTCGTGGGAATTCAGTGTTTAAACACGTTGTTAAAGAGATGTGAAATTGCATAAAGTGCAAAACTTCAACTCCCTAATAAGTGAATCTTGGTCCCAGTCAAGACAAATTGGAAATGTTTTTGAAATATTATTAACCAAATTCATAAATTTTCCATATACAAAGATCATGAAATGGAAAAAGAATAGGCTTAATTCAAATGACATGGCTCATGGATTAGCGAATTGAAAGAGCAGAGCATGTTTAGGGTTAAGTGACAAAAGGATTTGCAAAATGTCAGCCTTAACGTAAATGGAATCTCTGTTAAGATTGAGAAAAGAATCCCATGTTAGGATTGAGAAAAGAATCCCATCAACCTCAAGATGTAATTAGGGATCAAATTTGAAGAGTGGGGTCCATTTCACTTTGAAGGGTTGTGAGATACTAAACCTTTCATGGTTGACATGTAAACACAAATCATTCTTTTCATTTGAAAATGTAAGAGTACATCAAAATTTCAGTATTACAGCTAGAAGGAGATGATTGTACCTAAGCCAAATTCCTCTTATAGGTAGAGATCACATCTATTTTCCATTGACGATCTTGTAGCCATCATGTTAATATTGGGATTTTAGTTCAAGGATGCCATTAACCTAAAAAAATAATAATGCTAATTAAACTCATTTTAAAATGAAAAGAATAGTGTGCAAATTAGGAGAAATTCCATTTAACTATAACAAAATATCAAATGGTAACATGCTTCATTTCATTACCTAAACTTCAAAGTTTCAAACATTTCAAGTCATGTTATTCAGAGTGAATAGTTTGATATTAAAGCCACCATGCTTCAAGAGTGAATAGTTTGATATTAAAGCCACTATGCTTCCATGTCAAAGTAAACCAGCTGCCAAAATCTGTGAAAAAAAAATCCAGTTGCTGCCAAAATTTGTGAAAATGAAAACCATCTACTGGAATAGAAAATACAAATCACTCACAAATCTCTCACAGATTTAAATAGGTTCAATTATTCAAAAGTTTTTGCATCTTAGTAAGTCAAAATATAGTGGCGAAACTTGCTGACAAGCAACACTACTTATGCAAATAAACCTTGAAGTTGCAATTTACATTGCTGGAATGTCTCTTAAAACTAACATAAAACAATTTTGCATATAGGCACTTCACCACGTCTAATTATTGAAACAGTTTCACATCTTTTATAAGTCAAAACCTACATGCTAATCCAGCATGAGATTACCCAACAACTATTGCAAAAACACCTTTAAGTTGCAATTGATATACCTGAAAATATATTCTTAATATCAGTATTGGGATTTTCATATGTCATACAAGAGGCTCTTGTATTTGGAGACAATATATAAAAGACAATTTTCTAATCTTACTAACATTGATTCATTTTATCCTTGCCTAGTTATATCCATACTCCTATGATTCCATTACCCGTCAAACAATTAGTTAGTTATAACCTGCAACCTTCTAGTTTACTCTATGGCCAATTCTCTATAAGCTTATGTATATTGATTCATTTGTATCTTTTTTATTAAATCCTGAAGGGTCTCTATCACCACAATTCCATTGAAACATTTTGGCATAGTAATATTCATACTCCTATGATTGGAAGCATTTGTTTAAATTTTCAAGTCAAAGCAAAGGGCTTCAGACAAGGTGGTAACTTTTTGAAGAGAAACAATCAAATCTTAGGTATCAGGATTTAACTGTCCAGGAAAACAGGGTATTTGAAAGTAAACTAAATTTATAAAAAAAATAAACAACTAAATTTCTGAGGCAAATAGCCAATTCCAAGGTTATTAAGTCAACTCACAGAAACGACCAACAAAGTTATGGGCTACGGGATAAATTCAAGAAAATATACCGATGAGATAAATCGAAGTGGATGGATTTAAGAAAAACAAGATTCAACATTTAAAGCCTAAGTTTCTCCATACACCCTGCGAGTTGGAAACAAATGGTTCAATACACTATCCAAGAAACAAAATATGAGAAAAAAGCTACCCAAAAAACAAACCTTCAAAAGTAAGCAAACTTGTAACATGCTAAGCTAAATGCGAACACAAAAAACTTCCAAATATTAATATTATATGTTGTAAAATAGACTCAGCCTTCAGTTTTTCCAAATGAAATTTGTAAAATACACAGCCTTCAGTTTTTCCCAACAAAACTTGTAAAATACACTGAGCCCTATGTTTTCCCAAACTAAATTCCATGCAATCTGCAGAAGTGCTAAAGCAAGACCTTGATGAAAAAACACCTCGAACAAAGTCTTAATAACGACACATTTAAATGTAATCCAAAACATGAAACTGCTAAAATCTCCAAATACATCAAAATCCATCATAGCTAAAACACAAAATACTGAAAGTAGCAATCTAGTCTGTAGCGCCCCCTATCATCCCAACGTCTATTAACAAGGAAAACACACATACTTTTTTTTTCTTCCAAATTTAATTTTACCATATGTCCCTTATTGAACAACATAATATAACATCACATAAATGTACAAGGCAATGGACGATAAAATATCTAGTCAATAAATAGATTATTTAAATCATGCAAAATTAATTAATTATGGATATAAATGTAAATATTTTCAAAAGTAACATATAACATTTAGATTAATAGCTAACTCTACTTTATTAATATTTATAAAGGTTATAAGATTACCCTAAATATATATATTATTCCACAAGAAAATATACCAGTTTCCATAACACTAATTTAATAATTGATTTTGCCTACAACATAACCATGTGCACCCTATCTATATATTATACTTTAAGAAAGAAGAAAAACCATGAAATTTACACTTAAATTTAGAATATAAAAAAAAAAGAAAAGACTAAAATCCATGACTTTATATAATTTAAAAATAGCAAAAGCCATGCTCTGCATATGAATAGAAATAGACTAAAAGGCCATCACTTTATATAATTTCTAGAATAGAAAAAGCATGTACCGAATCATATTTTATTGTTTGAACAAATTGATAGATATGCAACTAGTCTAAGACTTCATACTATTTTCTGCCTATGATTCCTTTGCCAGTTTTATTGGTAATACATCCCAGATCTAGTGTTTGCATATGTTTTCAGTCTGCTGCATAGTAGTATGCCATTGACTATGCCATTGCGTAGTAGTATGCCTTCGATTTCTTTGATATGTGGTTTTGAAAATTATATCCAATCTGTATTAATGTCTGGGAATGAATGTGCATACAATTTTCAGTTGATATATACTATGTTTCCAAATTACAAAGATCTGTGTTGATCTATACTCTGTTTTCAATTTACAAATTTCTGTGTTTGATTCGATCCCAAAGGACAGCGTTGGATTTATAATTTTGCATTCGATCCCGAAGGTCTGCATTTGATCTGCAAAGGTCTGCATTTGATGTGCAGAACATATATATGAATATTCTAAACTTAGATTTGACATCCGTATTAACCAAGCATTGCGTTTGATTTCCAAATCGCTTTAGATTTGTTGTATATATAAATATTTTCAAACTCAGCGTTGACATCCCGATCGTTTATTCTTAGCACTATTAACTCTATAATGTTTAATATTTTAAACTCAGATTTGTTCCCTTCTATAGTTTGTGTTACAATTTCGAATAAAGCTTCTACAACCATGCTGCAGCTATTAACCTGGTCTTTTCCTCCATTAAAAATATACTCTGTCGATGATATCAGAAGTAGAAAATGTTTATCGTTGAATAAATTATGAGAAATAATATTTCTAGTTTGAATCCTGTAACTCAAGATTTATAAACCAATTTGGTGATTTACTTGGCTGCAGAAAAGAGATATCGGAAATGTTTTGTCAGAAAAATCATACTCATAAATAACAGGTTGAACAGAGAAGAAAATGCGTGCAGCTTGCTGTCTTCTTTGATTCATTTATTATTAAGAGTTCAACCTTCGCGATAATGGTGATACCAATTCATATGTCATTTTGAAATTGGAAATTTTTCTTTAGGACTTCAACCCATACAATGATTGAACGTAGAATTGGTGTAAAAGAAGACGCGCCTGTAGGGTAATCTGGCGTAAAAAGACGCATCTATTGAATATGGGATGCGATTGCAGGTCCATATAATAATATTTGGATTAGTGTGTACTGCCTTGCAGGTAGTGCAAGGAAATGAAGAAAACCCAGATCTATCAGGCATCATCGTTTGGTTTAGGCAGAAAAGGAAAACATAGATCTAATAATTAATCTATAAATCCAGTTTTATAATGAAATAGAGACAGGTCTGAAATACATGTCCCGGTCTATGATAAGATATAATCCAAATTTATAATGAAATACATACAGATCTAAATATAAATCTAGATCTGTAGTAAAATACAAACACATATCTTAGAATATAAATCCAGATCTAGAATAAAATATAAATCTAGATCTGTAATAAAATGCAAGCACAAAATCTAAAATAAAGATCCAGTTCTATAATAACTACAGAAACAGATTTGAAATACAATCCATATCTATAAAGAAATAAAGACATGGGTCTGCGATAAAATTCAAATGCCCATTCATGGATCTTTAACAATACATTTCAGGAATCGAAATTATAACAACAATTTAACAATCCATAAAAACCTGAGTTTCCTTGTGCAGGCTTGTTCTTTCTGAGGTTGCCGCACCAAGAGCTTGGTCAAGTTCCCACGAACGTCGATCAGTTCCCAATCACAAGAGATCCACCGGTTGACCTCCCTACCATTCCAATGGGTACTCTCCTTCCCCAAGGACCCCCGAGCTGAATGGGGTTGCAGGAAGAAGTACCCAAGCACGATCAGAGTGTGTAGAATCACTAAGGGCCTCCCAACCCTGTTCACACCTGATGAACCAAACTCTCTACAGCCACCATCCGCCTCTGCATTTTCTCATCCGTCCAACATTAGGGTAAAAAGCATCCCCTATCCAAACCCTACCCTTTTCTTTATATCATTCTTTTTTTTAGATTTATGCATAATGTAAAATTATTATTTTTATTTATTCTTATTTTGGATTCATTTTTGTTTTATTTCAACGGATCTTTTGTCATATGCATTTATGTAATGTCATATGCATTTATCCAATCTTTTAATTTAGGATTTCTTTACTTAACTATTCCTAAATTTCATTCCTAGATTTTTGCTTTTGATTTGCTAATTTTGTGTGTGCAATGTGTTAATATTTAGAATCTTCTTTTATTTTGTTTATCATAATTTATTTTTATTTTTATTTTTTTTATTTTTATGTCATAAGGTTGCACTTTCCATTACTTTATTTTCAAGTCATAAGTTTATTGTTTAGTTATTACTTATTTACAACCTTATAGTTTAATAATTTCTTTTGTTTCTCCAGGTGATATCAAGGGTGCCATAATCGTCTTCATGCCCTTCAAATATCCCACTTTCAGTGGTGGGGAGTTAGTGCGATGGCTGAGACCACGTTAACTCAGTCCAATCCACGCTGTAGAGAGACTCATGGTTACTGAGGAATAAGGCCATCACCTCATTGCGTGCCCCTCAGTTAATCCTTGTGAGTGACCGAGTCCGCGGCCTACCCTCACGGCAGCATGCCTCTTGCAGGTAAAAGTCTCTCTCGCTTTTCAACCTGCCACATGGAAAATATGTGCTAACCATACCGGTAATTTCTTCCGTACAGCCCCATCATCCTTTGTGGATCGATTGGGAACCATGATCATGTGCCTGCACACATGAAAACCGTGTGCATTAATCGTACTACACAATTTAATCAAAATATTATTAAAATAAATTGTATCACCTGATATCCTGTTTATACTCAAACTGAAATTCATGTGGCATTGACACCACCTTGTGTCATTGCGTAGTTGGGTCCCTGTCAGACTAGAAAACTGTCAAAGCATCTACCAATATATTGTAAGAAATGAAAAATTGTTCATATATTTCATTCTCACATTATAAGATCAATCATATCGCATTATATAAATCTGTCTACCAATCTCCATTCATTCATAAGCAACCATTGTGATACAACAATCAATACATATATAAGTCATTTTAATTCATCATATTAACCAGGCCATTTGTACTCAAAATGCCCTGAAACCATAACATATTTTAACACTGAAATAGTCTATCCAACAAGGCACTACAATGGTGCATTACAAAATTCCATAGTACCCAAATGTATCAACATGATCAAAACATATATTTCAAAATTTAACGAGGTCATTTGCGATAACATGCCCTCGAATAATAATATAGTTGAGTAATAAAAGAGTCTAAGAAAATGGGGCACTACATAGTCTATGTAAACTGCTATAAACTAGTACAAATGCAAGCAATCAGTCCCTTCTAGGAAAACTGGTCGAAAATCACTATATCCACGAATAGCGCCAAGAATAATGGTTTGATCATACCTTGAGCTTAAATGTCGTCCGTTCCAACCGTTTCTCATAATGTGACTGTATTTCTTTCAATATAAAACAATTCGTGCTCCCTCTTTCCGAAACTACCTTCATATACTAAAAGAACAGTCCGAATTTGAGCTGAAAAAGCCAGACAATAGGACCGTTCCTATTTTAGCAAACAAAGGGTGAAACGACTCCAAAAGATACCAAAAATAACAGAAACCTTGCTTATATGGATTCCAAGCTTCATTATGCACAAATCCAAGGCTTGCAGAGCTCCAGGCTGTCGTTCTCAAACACCAAATTAGTAAATTATGCTGCTACGAGCTCCTCCCCTTTAAAAACCTTTTTAAGGCTTTCATGCCAGCCAATACGACAAAAAAATTGCTCATTGGAATACCACATTTCTCCCCGAAAAATAGCTTGTCGCCAGCCCAGATCTTGAGTCTTGACCATTGCCATCTTCTGTGTCCCTCATATCTGCTGTCAGTTCTGACCAGCAAACCCTAGCCCCACCAAGTCACCCTCAACGGGTTTAAAAACAGCTTACCAACTGGCCTCCCGAGTCCCGGGAACCAGAACGAGTTACATCTGTGTAGTAAAGACTCGGCTCAGGGATGGAAATAGTGAAGTCCCAGTTTACAAGGAACCGACGGCAAGGTTGGCGCGAGGTGGGCTTGCGCCAGCATGTCTAAAGTGTTAATGGAAAACTGCAATACCAATTTACCATCCATGATCAATCAATAAGAACATTTATTTTCGAATAGTGTACTGCTAGGGTGATTTGTAAGATCACGTGACTATGTGAACCAAAACCATGCCACATGGACCCAGAATTTAATGAAATTATTAAAATGTAAATCGTAAATGCCAAAATTTTCCAATGTGATTATGTGCCATAATGCCATTAAATCAAAATGATTTGAAACTTGATTGTTGAACTTAGCAGTTGGCATGGGGCGGCTGGCCTAGGTAGCCCAATTGGTAGTGGTGGGAGGTCACTGTGCTTCATTCTGATTCGATCCTCACCGGTGGCCCCTCGGGCCTAATGTGTCTAGATGGGAAAATTTAGGAGCGGCCCTTCTATTGAAAACTTATAAGTATTTTTTTAATTTCATTATTGAAGGGCTAAATAAGAAATAAATTTTTTTGTAAGCTAAATTTTTTATGGCCTTCTATGACCGCCAAAATGGCCTTTGACGGGCCCTGAAGCCTTCAAATTTGGAGCCTGGATGTGATAATCCAGTATCACAACTCCAGCTACATAAAAACTTCAATAAGTTAGATTTAACACTAGTTACTAAAATAATTATAATAATTGATTGCACCCAAAAGTGTAATTGTAATTAAGTGGAGGTGATGATGTAAACCTTAACCTAAAATTCTAAAAGAAAATATATTCTTTTAATTACTTGAAAATTTGCAAATCATATATTTATCTTAATTCTGATCAAACTTTTTAGATACAAACTTTTCTTAATAAACTTTAAAAAAACATTTACACATCAAAATTGGTTCATAGTAGATTTGAAATTAAAATAAATTTATACTAATTTTAAAAATTAAAAAAAAAAACTGCATACTCTATTTTTATCTAGACATGTCATATGATTGACAGATGAAAACGCTTTCATTCTAGAAAGAGTTTATTTAAAAAAAAATAACAACTGCTTTTAAAAAAAAGTTGACAGATGAAAATGCTTTCATTCTAGAAAGAGTTTATTTAAAAAAAATAATAACAACTGCTTTTAAAAAAAATTGATAAAAATAATAGTTTATCAACTTAACATCTGGCTATACTATAAAAAATAGGTAACAAGTTCAAACTCTCGATAATCGCTACTCTCTGCTTGAGGGTTTATATATATATATAAAGGAAATCAACCCCGTTTCCAATTCAACATCCAAAATAAGTTTCTCACCTCAAACAAATGAACCCACAAACCCACATTGTTACCAAATTCCATTAAAGTGATCTTTGAGACCAATAAAAGTGAAAGGACAAATTTTCTGCAAAAATACAATTTGAAGCTTTTCGAAGCTCATCGCTTTATGGATTCAATATGTTGGCATACATTTGTTATATATATTAGCAATAACCATATTAATAAGATTAATATGTTTATTAATAAGATTAATATGTTTGGAATACTACCAGAAGAATATATCACCAGTGAAGTTAATTTAACAGTTGTATCATGATTGGAGTTAACCTAATAGTTATCCAATATAATTTCAATTAGAGTTAAAGTTAAGCTAATAGTTGTAGAATCATTGGATTTAAACTAATAATTGTATCTAATAGTTAATTATATATCAATTAAAATTTGTGATTGGAGTTGAAGTTAAGTTAAAGTTGTATCATCATTGGACTTAACCTAATAGTTATAATTTTTTTCCTAAAGAATGTGTCAATTGTATCTCATAGTTAATCTAACATAAAAACCACTTAAGTTGTGGTTGTTAAGCTCATAGTTGAAGTTAAGCTCATAGTTGTATCATCATGTTGGAGTTAAGCTAATAGTTGTATTTAATAGTTAATTTAAAAGTTAATATAAATCTATTGTAGTTAATAAAAGAGCTTCGAGTTATCTTGACTTCTAGCTTCCAAATGGAGTCGGACTAAGCCTTATGCACATTAAGTGGACTCCCAATTGGTAGATGGAGTTCGAGTGTCGCATCAGTTGCAAATTACGATGCCACTAAGTGTAGTTATCACATGAGTTCAGAGGAATTTATTAGGAGTTCAGAGAATTTTATTAGGAATTATACTATCACACGAAGTGCACTTTACTTCAACTCCCCACTGTAAAATGTAGTTTGACTAATCAACTTGACTTCGAGCTGCTAGATGGAGTTCAACTCTCACATGGACTACACATTACCATGCCATTAAGTTCACTTATCACATGAGCTATTTTTTATTTTTTATAATTGTTTATAAGGAGTTCCAACGATTAATAGTTAATTTAAAAGTTAATAAAAATCTATTGTGGTTAATAAAAGAGCTTTGAGTTATCTTCACTAAGCCTTATGCACATTAACTAAACTCCCCGTTGGTAGGTGGAGTTCGAGTGTCACATGAGTTGCACAATGCCATGCTACTAAGTGTAGTTATCACATGAGTTCAGAGGAATTTATTAGGAGTTCGAAATATTTTATTAGGAGCTTGACTCTTACATGACTGCACATTAGCTAGACTCCTAGATGCCAAATGCAGTAGGACTAAGCAGTAAGTAATTAGAGTTGAAGTTAAGCTAATAGTTGTAGAATCATTTGAGTTAAGATAATAGTTGTAGTTAAGCTAATATAAATCTATTGTAGTTAATAAAAGAACTATGAGTTATCATGACTTCTAGCTTCCAAATGGAGTTAGAGTAAGCCTTATGAACATTAAGTGAAATCCGAGTTGGTAGGTGGAGTTCCAGTGTCACATGAGTTGCACAATACCATGCCTCTAAGTACAGTTATCACACTAGTTGAGAGGAATTTATTAAGAGTTCGAACTATTTTATTTGGAGTTGGGACTATTACATAACTGCACATTAGCTAGATTCCTAGATGTCAAATGCACTTGGACTAAGGAGTAAGTAATTAAAGTTGTATTTAAGCTAATAGTTGTAGAATCATTGGAGTTAACATAATAGTTGCATATAGTAGTTAAGCTAATAGTTATCTAATATAACTTTGATTAGAGTTGAAGTTAAGCTAATAGTTCTAGACACATTTGTGTTAAGCTAATAGTTGTAACTAATAATGGATGGAGTTAAGATAGTATATCTAATAATTGAATAGTTCAAGATTAATTTTAGTTTTTACAATTATCACTAACTCTACTTATCACATGTTAATTAAATTATTTTCTATTTTTTTGAAATTATTAATTATTAATTTTGGACAAAACTCATATAACTAATCTAGATAGTACATTGTCTCATTCTCGTTTAATCTTGGACAACTACCATAGAATCAATCTTTACAGTACACTTGTGTCATTATCGTCAGTAGATGTCTCATTCTCGTTTAATCTTGGACAACTACCACAGAATCAATCTGGACAGTACACTTGTGTCATTATTGTTCGTAGATGAAAAAGCATAGATGGTATTACACCCCAAAATTCTAACATATATACGCCTATCGGAGTAAAAATATTTTGACATGTATTAAAATATGATATGCAGAGATATTTTCAGGGAGCTGGGATGAAAGGTGTTTGTGGCTGGGACAGTTAATAAGTTTGGCAATGGTGTGGTTCTTAAAGATTGGACAAAAGTTGAAGTTGAAACTAATATTAGAGTTGAAGTGTGGTGGGTTTGTGGAGCTTACTTTTTGGGTCAAAATATAGATGATAAAACATCTACAGGTTTTAGGAGACTCTCAAGTCATCCTTACGGACTGTCTTTGTAAAGTCTCTTCAGCACTGATTATCCAATACCTTGTATAAATGAAAGATCTTATTTTTTATCTTTCAACCATATATACAAAGAAATGAATATTAAAGCTAATTCTCTATCTAAACGGGAGCTAGGTATGATGAATGGCAAACTGATTTTCTCTCATTTTTATGCAGCAGATGAGTTGGAACTAGACTTGTTCAATAAATCTTTTGGACAATCAATTCTGTTGTTTAAAAAGACTAAAGCTGAAAGTCTGATCTCGATAGTTATTTTCTATGAACGTATTTGTGGCAAAGGCACAATATGTGGTCTGCTGGTGATAATTATTGGTAACACTGATATACTAGTTTTTTCCAAGTCATGTATTAGATTTTGAAGATCTTTCGTCTGATCTCTGAAAATCTTTGTAACAGCTTTAAACTAATATAAAAAAAAATAAAAATTAATAATTGAAAAACCATTCAACAAGGTGGGGTAGGGGCGCAGCATTGGCAGGTGCGATGACTGCATTACTGTGTGGGTTTTGTTCAGCTTCTCTCCCTTTTTTTGAGAGCGGTATCTCACAAAATGCTCTGTGAAAGTAGAAGTGTTCTTCCTTTTAGGGTTGATGTTCTTACTGGTATCCAAAATCCGAGACATGGAATTTGAAACTCCATAACCAAGCGAGCTGCAGTCGGGAGTTTGACAGCCTTTTTCGTTTTTGGAATTTGAAAGTCCATAACCAAGCGAGTGGGGGAGTTTGACAGCTTTTTTCATTTTTGGTCATTGGACTTCTTTGTATGTGGGTATTCAATATCCAAGCTCAGAGAAGACAGAATCAAGACTGTAATAGCGTTAACAAGATGTACTCGAAAACTTCATGTGTTGGTAGTTTCATTTTATAGCTAATACTATAGTCCTTTAACTTGTTTGGTGAATAGATACAGAAACAATATCATTTAATAACAGAAAAGAAAAGAAAAGGAAAGAAAAACAATTATTGTATTCAGAGAGGCCAGGTCCAGTATGGGGGAGATCCCCAGCCTAGTGAGCTGATCTGGGATCTCTGAATACTGAACTAGAAAACACTTAACTTCTCTTGATGTAATATTTTTCTTTTTCTTTCTTTTCTGTTATTAAATGATATTGTTTAATGTGTATCAATTCACCAATCAAGTTAAATAACTATAGTATTAGCTATAAAATGAAACTACCAACACATCTTCCAGTAAATCTTGTTAATGATATTACAGTCTTGCTTCTCGCTTCTCTGAGCTTGGATATTGAATACCCACATACAAAGAAGTCCAATGGCCAAAAACGAAAAAGGATGTCAAACTCCGGACTGGAGCTCCCTTGGTTATGGAGTTTCAAATTCCAAAAACGAAAAAGGCTGTCAAACTCCTGACTGGAGCTCGCTTGGTTATGGAGTTTCAAATTCCAGTAAAAACATCAACAATAAAAGGAAAAGGAAGAACATTTACAGTTTCACAGAGCCCTCGGTGCGATACCGATCTGAAAAAAATGGAGAGAAGCTGAACAGAACCTACAGAGTAGTGCAGTCATCGCACCTGTGAATACCGCCCTCCCCTCACTGGACGATACCACCCGGCACCACCTTGTTGGATATATTTATTTCCCCCTTGCTGGTTATGGCCTTTCAAATTCCAAAAACGAAAAAGCCTGTCAAACTTCCCACTGCAGCTCGCTTGTTTATAATTTGAAATGATAACTATAAAATTAATCTTAACAATACATTTTGTTTTGTTAGTTTCCTTTTGTATATTTCAAAAATTATATTTTTGTATATTTCAAAAATTATATATATATATATATAGATAGATATATATATAAAATGATCAGGTCAGATCAAATCAATAAGAATATCAAAAACCTTTATCAAATAAACTACTCAATAAATAAAAATTCATTTAATATTAGACCATAATGGAAAGGAAACTTAATACGTAGACCATGTCTTCATTTACCTCTATCAAATAAACTACCCAATAAATAAAAAATCATTTAATATTGAACCTCTATCAAATAAACTACCTAATAAATAAAAAATCATTTAATACTAAACCATACTGTTCAGTAAATTAATAAGTGGACCATGTCTTCATTTACTTGGAGAAACATATCACCTAAGCAATACCAGAAACGTAGTTAAATTGTACATCAATAAGTGGACCATATAGTCATTTAAGTGGAAAAACATAACCCACAAAACCTAAACAAATACTAAGAAAGGCAATTAAATGATTTAGTGGAATTTTAAACTACTTTTCTAGTTGGCATATGATATGTTGAATGCTAAGTGAGAAAATTATATTAAATTTTTATGAAGGCCATATACCATGGAATCTTAAATTTTTATGAGGGCCACCTAATATCATGGAATTTTAAAGTGGTTATGGATATTAAATGATTTATGATAAATTTATTTTTGACCAGATTTAAATTAAAACATTAACTTATTATTGAGGGTGTTAAGATTAATAAGAATTATAAGTAATTATTACATCAATTTATTCATATCTATTTTTTCTGAAAAGCTTTTTGTTTTATTGAGAATTAAGGCAAAAGAAAAAGCTAGACTAGGTGTAGTTGACTTGTTTTTGGCCCATATCATCCTCCCTAATAAAAGCATGTATGAGTTGTCTTTCCATCCCTCATTAGCTTGCCGACTTGACTTAGCCAATTCGTGAGCATCTTGGTGGATTTGGAAACTGCTTTATTCACCTATGGGGGATTTGACTAGATTTAGTAAGCCTACTTTTTGACCTTTTCGAATGGCATCGTTATGCATTCCAATCTCTCATGTAATTATATATTGCAGCAACCTGTTACTTCACAAGGTTGGCTATTGTACACTTATTCAATACATATTAGTGTTATGCTCCAATTTTAGTCTCCTTTGATGTTAATTTTGCATGTTTGATTAGCAATTTTGTGAGTATAATTGTTCTAGCTCTTGGGTTCAATTTCCACATGGTATCAGAACCTTTGGAGATCGATTTCTCTCTTTCCATATTGCTATTGCAGGTTCAACATCTTGACTGGGAGCATATTCTGTTGACTGAAGGGCACAGTTTCTAAGCTATGGACTAATCTCAGAAGATCATCTTGAATCCATTCAATTTCTTTGAGTGGAAAGCTAAGATGGAGATATTGTTGAGAGCGAAAGGTCTCTACAGGGTCACTATGGCAACTGAGGCAAATCCCAATGTAGCCGCAGAGAAAATCAAATGGCACAATAGGAGGGATGAGGCCTATGGTCTTTTGTGTCTAAGCATTTCAAGAGACTTCCTCTTCCATCTTGATGGATTGACATCACTGAATGAAGTGTGGAAGAGGCTTGTAGAGATTTTTGGTAATTCAGATGAGATGAGAGGACATCAAATCGAGAATGAGCTAATCTCCTTGAGTCCCAGTAGCTTCGAATCCTTGCAACTCTATTTTTCTAAGTTTAAAACCCTTGAATGTGAAATTGATGTTTTGGGGAGATGTAGTTTTATGTCTAGTCTATTTGAGAAACACAATTCCAACTCACTATCTTAGAAAAATGAGTTCATATTAAATGTGGTATGACTGCATTCCTTCCATGACGCATCACACGGTCTTTGGTTCCACCTATTATGCCTTAATTCCAAAGGAACAAGAATACAATTTGGTGAACAGATTCAAAAGTGCATCTTCTGAGGTTACTCAACCACCACCAAGGAATTAATATGTATGATGAGGTAAATAGAAAGTATATACTTTCTAGAGATAGGTCTTTCTTGTCTTGATAAATTTACCCATGTAAAGACATTTCATGAATTTGACTATGAGATTCTACCAAGGAAGATTTTAAGGATCCATAATTTTTTATAGTATCGAAACCTTGTCGAATCTTACTAACTCTTAAATTTCCAACCATAACATGTTTGCAAATAGTTTTATAAAAATATTCAAATTTCTAAGGATTTTATATAGTTTCATTACAATTTTGGTGATGGATAGAGTAAAAAACAACTTACCCCATGGTGTTTAGGCATATCATTAGAAAAAAAAAGTGCAATTTGGCTAATTTTTTCTGGAAAAAATATGGAAAATTACCACATGGGATATTGTTTTCCTTTAAAAATTTCCTTAGATTCAATGTTTAGAAAGAAGGATCCCTATATTAGATCAATCATTGGAATCTCCTTTTGCAACACTATCTCCCCCTCATGAAGAGGTTCTCGGCGTGACTCCACCAAAATAGAAAGTTCAAGTGGATGATCTAATTGAGAGGAGTGCAATATTGAATATTTGAGAGTAGGGAAATTTTAAGGATCCATAATTTTCTAAAATTGTAAAATCCTTAATGAATCTTAATAATCCTTAAATTTGTAATTCTAAAATGCTAGGTGATTTTTCTATAAAATATTCAAATTTATAAGGACTTTATATGGTTTTTGGACAATTTTTTGGTTATTTTTAGAGTTAACACAAATATCACATTGAATTTGGGTGAATCAAATTTGAAGAAAAGGAAAATTGGAAAATCTTTTTTTGGAATACAGGTCGAAAAATAGCCCATGGGATAAATTTCTCCCTTAAAAATTTTCATGTCCAAGAGAGTGAAGCACCATTAGAGAATAAACCTTGACCCTCACAAAATTTCATGTCCCCATTAAAATAAGACTACTTGCAAATAATGTTTCACCAACCTACTAGTTCCCTAGGTTGACATGGAAACATAAATTTTGTAATAAAGGGGCTATAGGACCTAAAAGGAATTTATTTTACCATATTCACATTTAAATGGTTCACCTAAATAATAAATGATAAGAAAATAAGGTGGCCTTGTTTCAAGAAGAAACTTGGAATCTTGTGGAGCCTTTGGATGACTAGATTCCCCACACACTTGGTATGACCTTCATCCAAATTCGAAACCAAGGGGAATGTAACATTCTTGGAGGTTGATGTGTTATCACATATCCTAGCATGAGCCAAGGAAAAATAATTAGGGGAGGAGAGCAATTCCCATGGAAGAGGAAGAGACTAAGAATACATTGTGTGCCACTTGGAAAGATATTCCATGCACTCTATGACAACCAATGATGAAATATTATATGACAAATATGGAAAATTCAGATCTGATTGCAAACCAATGATCAATATGAAATGATAGGGATAAAAATAGACACCAAGAGGGTGCATTTTGGAGTTAGAGGCATCCATTTGAAATTGGGGAAAGAATTGGAGCATGAAGAAGGAGACAAGTGTCATATGAGTTACTAAACCACTAAGATGAGTTGGAGGAATCCTATGGAGGGAAGCTAGACCTTAGGAAGCCTCATGAAGTTAATAAAAGGATTTAATGAGGAAGGATACTATATTTTTATCATTTTTGGAATTTTGGAGAGCTTTTTCTTGTCCATTGCACAGTGAGTGTTCACCCTTCTTGCTTGTGAACCAATTTCGAGGGAGTTGAATTCCTTTCCAAGTTGGTTTATGAAGAGGCCATTCAGACATATCATTGGATATGAAATAATGTGTTTTAGTTTCCTTTTGAAGGTTCATGTAGTTTGATTTCTTACTTATCTCCCTACTCTCTCATTCCCACTCCACCATTCCCCATACTTTCATATTGATGGCACACTTGTTGGAGTGGTGCTTGTGCTTTTATAAGTATATTCGATGCCCCTTATTGGGTATATGATGTATGCATATGTAATATTATGTCCATAATCTTTGTAATTTGAAATATCAAAAATCTATATGTAAAACATTGCTATCTCGGTGCTTTTTAGTCACTAGTTTTAATGAAATTGGCTTAAAGCTTGAAAGATTTTATATCATATTTGTATGAGATATTTTATATTATTTGGATGTTTTTGAGATATTATTTATTATTATTTATAGGTACATTATATTTTATATTACCATATCAACCATTTATTATACTTTTCATGTGTCCAATTTAAACTAGTAATGCAATTTCCCCATAAGAAAACTCTCTGAAAGTTACCATATAGATGTTGCACCTCATAATCAATTTTCATAGCTTAATAACCATGAATAATGCCTTAAATTTATTTCTTATATACATAAGCATACTCTTCTCTAAATTGTGGGAGGTTCATACTTGATTTGGAGATCCAAATTGGCATCCACCCTTGGGGGGATTTGACCACAATTTCCTAGGAAATTTTACCCTTTTCTCCATAGCCACAAAACAAGTTGTAGAAGCCTAAATTCAGATACAAATTTCTCATGGTTCATATTGGGATGTTCTAAGACTCACCGTATCCTTTATTTTCAAATTCAAGACCATTTGGAGTTAGTTGGAACCTCTTATAGTCATGACTAGTAAAGCTCGAACTTGGACAAAATTGTGCAAACTTGAATAACATGTCAAATGATTTTTGTGAGTCGACCATTAAATTTTTGAGGTTTATTAGGATTTTTTAAATCCCATACGTTCCTTCCATAATAAATTTGGAAAGTTTCAATGGTGTTTGGAACGAAACCAAGAAAGACTAGTTTACTACTTTTTCCTAGATCCAAAATTAGACAAAGTATTGAAGGAGGAGGTATGCGAACTGTTTATGAAAAATACTCAGCTGCACCATATTAATAAGTCACATATATCATTTTATAAATCCTATCAAAACCTAATATAACTTCCCTTGATCTTCCCCAGTTGTCTCATAACCATGGAGTTAGTATGAAATCCACTGTCAATGAGGATGTTGAGAAAGAATGTTTTCAATGTCAAAGCTTTGAAGCCTCTTTGAAATATATTGGATAGTGTACCTAAATTAGTCAAAAGGGAACTTTACACAAACACTAACGAACTAGGTCATGAAGCCACTTGAAATTGTTCATCTCGGTGAAGCTAGAAAGATAAGAACCACAAGTTTGAAAAACAAGAATATGGTAGAGGTGAAAATGATTCAAAATTAAGGTTGTGTAAGTGATATGGATGTTTCATATGATTGTGAATCAAACTTATCTACTAACCTTGAACCAAATTACTTTGAATAATATGCTTCTCATGCTAAATGGAAAGAAACATTGCAGGATGAATATGATTCTCTCATCAAGAGTGAGACATGGAGTTTGGTGGATCCTACATTTTGACCCAATCCATTAGGCTTCAAGTGAGTCTACAAGAATAGGTAGAAATCAAATGGATCACATGAAAATCATAAGGTATGCTTGTGGAAACATGTCTTTCATTAAAATAATGCATTAACTATGGGAAGAATTTATTCCCCACAAAACAATTGGCTAACATTTTTCCTCTATTGGGTTTGGAAGCACAACCAGGGTGTAAATATCATCAAATGTATGTGAAGACTACTTTCTAAAATCGAGACTTAAAGAGAATTTCTTCATTTCTCATCTAAAAGGATTTTTTGTGAAGGTACAAGAAAAAAAGATATGAAAACTCATCAAGTCTTTGTATAGATTGAAACAAACGTGTTGAGTATGGTATATAAATATAAACATGTATCTTATGACATTGAATTCCAAACAGTTTAATCTTGATGATGCAACATTGTTTGTCAAGAAAATTGGAATATATGTTGTATATCTTCTAGTGAATGTAGATTATTTATTGAGGACAAACAACAATGAAATCTACACTGCATCCATAAATAAAGAATTGAAGAATGGTTTTGAGATGGAAAATTTGGGGCATCTTCAGTGCTACATGGGAATTGAAGTGACTCAAAATCCAATGTACATATTCATATCACAAGAGTACATTGGAGAGTCATTGAACAAGTTTGGAATAACATAGTGTAACCCTCTCCCTACTCCAATGGATGAGAATTTAAATCTCATATCAATATAAGGAAATGAATTTGAGGCTGAAACCAAGTAGAGCTATCTTGTGATGAATCTTATCTACCTTACCACCACCAAACAAAATATTTCATTTGTTGTTGGGATCCTTTTCAATTTCATGTAAAATCCATATGAAGGAAATTGGTCTTCTACGACAAGATTTCTAAGATACATGAAGGGGACTTAAGAATTTGGAGTCAAATATTCTAAGGTGGATTTTTTTCAAAATGATTGGGTATTCTAGGGTTGATGAATTCATACCTTGATGTTAACAAAAAAATGGAGTGACAACTTCAGGATAGATCATGAGTTTCAGATTATCAAATGTCTCCTAAAAATCATACAAATAATTTGTTCCTGTAAATTCCACAATAGAAGTAGAATATGTGGTTGTAGTAAAACCAACAAAGGATATTGTGTGGATCGGGAAGATACTCGGAATATATGCAGGAGAAATAGGTGCGTACTCCTCTTCCAATTCACAATAATTCTTCCATTAAGTTGGCCAAGAAACCCAAATTCCATGGTTGAACTAACACGATAACACAAAGTACCATTTTGATTCCATGTATAGGCCAAGACTATTCATTTACGACATTCTTCCACAAGTGAGAAAATTGTGGACTTCTTTTCCAAAGTTATTGAAAGGAAAAAGATTTAAAACTTCTTAAATATTCTTGGACTCACAAACACCCATTTAGATTAAGGGAAGAATGTTGGAAACCTAATAAATATGGATTATTGTTCCTTTTGTAAAATATTTCAACTAATTAATATTAGTTATTAAAAAGTAAACTAAAACTGATGCACCTTTGAAACTGAAGGACAAAGGTCACCTCTCCAATGTATTAATAAAAAATTAACACTCAATTAAATTCAATTTATTTTAGATTTTTTCCAAGTGCTCTTAGCCATAAATCTTATGTCTATCATGTGCTTCCTTTAACTTATGTTGGATATGAATTACCTACTCTTACATCTTCTGAACCAATTTTGGTTCTATGATATGGAAGAGTAGGTGATTTAGATCCAATCCCTTGGTGATGATAATCCCTTGTTTGAGGAATCTATGAAAAATGTAAAGTTAATGTCCATATCAAGTACTCATAATCCTAGTACACTAGTTAGTAATATCTTAAGCTTAGTGAACCTAGTCTTTCATTCCCCATCCCACCCATAATTGATTCCCTTGCATTTCAAAGTAGTTATGGGTTTTGCAATCTTTGAGAACCCTTCCAAAAAACTTTGGTATTAACCGACTAAGCCCATGAATATTCATACCTCATGAGAATTCCTTGGAATTGACCACTCTAGGATGACCTTAACCTTTCTAAGGTCCATTGAAATTCCTTCCCCTGAAAAAATATGACTAAGATAATGAAATTCCTTCCCTTAAAATTCCTTCTCCCACTCTCCAATGTGTTAGAATTGTTGTGCCATTTATATCATCAAGCAATGAGTCCAAATTATTGATGCAGTGAATAGGAATGAATTATACAAACTGAATAAATCAAATCTTACAGGAAACAGACAAATATTGCTCAGAGAATTACAGTATTATCTTCATTACATAATTCGGTGTTACAATAGTGTTACATAGGAAAATAATTCGAATAATTAGGGATGAATTCGAATCTACCAATTGGATGTGACTGTATTTGACTATATGGATAACTAAATATGTCTCAATCACTATCATATTCCAAGTGGTTAACTACATATGTCTAATCAAGTCACACAATCAGTCATAATCAGTTAACTCAGTCTAACTGAAGTGGTAGGTGAGAAAAGGTGCATTATCCACATGTATCCATGCATAACTGGTGCTAACTGAACTGATTCGGATCTAACTGAATGTAACTGAAGAATACCTAAGCTTAACTAGTTTCGACTCCAACTGACTGAAGGAGGATGGTGTCTGGACTCCTAGTGGCTCATAAAATGTAGGGAATGGCATAAGAGGCACATAAAATGATGCATGCAAGTTCAGTAAGTGGAAATTAGCCTCTATCAGTGTTCCCCATGTGGAAATTGAACCCAAGAGATAGAACAATTACACTCACAAAATTGCTAATCAAACATGCAAAACTAACATCAAAGGAAATTGAAATTGGAGCATAACACTAATCTGTATTGAATAAGTGTAAAATAGACAACCTTATGAAGTAATAGGTTACTGAAATATATAATTACATGAGAGATTAGAATTCATAAGGATTCCATTCAAAAAGGTCAAAAAGTAGGCTTACTAAATCTAGTCAAATCCCCCATAGGTGCATAAAGAAGTTTTCAAATCCACCAAGATGCTCACGAATTGGCTAAGTCAAGTAGGTAAGCTAATGAGGGATGGAAAAAAAAATAACAAATTCTTATATTAGGAGAAAAATAGGGAGGATGATGTGGGGAAAAAACAAGTCAACTACACCTAGTCTAGCTTTTCCTTTTGCCTTAATTCTCAATAAAATAGGAAGCTTTTCAGAAAAAAATAGATATGCACTTTGGAGGATCTAGAATAAAGCAGACATGCTAAATATGGTTTCCAAGAGGTTTCCCAAGCACTCCATGACTCATTTTTATCAAGTGTTGACTTCTAAGTCATGTAGAAGGCAACTAGCATAGAGTGGAGTCTAGGAGACTAGGTAATAAGACAAAAATGGATTTAATTAATGTCTAAGGTAGGTAACTATGGGTTGATTATTCTAACATCGCCCCTTAATCCTAACTTTATGAGTAAATATCAGAAAAATATAGGGCCTAGCAACAAGTCTTAGTCACCCTTTACATACTGCTTGTTCATACAACCAAGGAAAGAAGCAAAAACCTAGTGGGAAAATCCTCCCTTAAACATGGACTTAAATTTGGAAATATTGTCATCAATCATGCTTTATAGCATGATCAGAAATCACCAGTAGTGATTTGATATTGTTGAATTTCTTCTCACAAAAACCTTTGGTGAAGATGTCTGCTACTTGTTCTGAAGATGTATAGAAGAGTAGATGAACGGTGCTATCATGCACAAGTTGTTTGATGTAGTGGATATGGATATCAATGTGTTTGGTTTCTTTCTCTGAACTGGATCATTATAGATTCAAATGGTGCTTTGATTACCACAATAGATAATATTTGAAAACTATGATTTGAAGCCACATTCTCTAAGTATTCCCTGCAACCACAAACATTGAGTTGCTGCATTTACAACTCCTCTATACTCTACTTCTATAGATGAGAGTGATATGGCACTCTGCTTCTTGCTTTACCAGATGATTGGTCCTTTTGAAAGCATGAACACATATCCTGATGTTGACTTTCAATCTATGTTGTCACCTCCCCAATCACTGTCAGTAAACCCAATCAAATCAAGATCAGATTTTGCTTTGTAGAAGATCCCATGAGTTCTTGTTCCTTAAACAAAGTTAAGGATCCTTTTGGATTCCCTCTAGTGGATCTTATGAGGCTGATCCATGTATATTAAATCCACACTAACTGCATAAGATATATCAGGTCTTGTGTGTGTAAGATAAAGCAAACACCCAATCAACTGCCTATACAGTGTATTATTTACCATATGAGAAGAACCTGCTTCTTCAAGCTTAACTACTGAAAGGAAGGGAGTCTTTCTTGGCTTGCAATCTTTCATGTTGAACTTGTTCAACAAATATAAGACATAATTGGACTGATGTACTTTGATTCCATGTTGGGATTGAGCAATTTCAAGACCCAAGAATTGGCTCAACAATCCCAAATCTGTCATAGAAAATGCATGGTTCATTGCATCCTTCAAGGAGGCAATCTCTTTCTTTGAACTTCCTGTAATCAGAAGGTCATCCAAATACAAGACAATAATAATCAAAGAAACATGAATCAACTTCATATAGACATTAGGATCATACTTGCATCGAACAAAACTCAATGACAACAGAAAGTCATCAATCTTGGCATACCAAGCCCTAGGGGCTTGCTTGAGCCCATACAATGATTTCTTTAACCTGCACACTAAATATGGATTAGAAACAAACCCTTAAGGTTGTTGCATGTAAATATCTTCAGTGAGATCTCCATTTAGGAAAGCACACTTCACATCCATGTGATGTACCTCCCACTGCTTCGAAGCTGCAATGGATAAAGTTGGCCTTATGGAGTCCATCTTTTCGATAGGTGCAAAGGTTTCATTGTAGTCAATACCATGTACTTGTGAGTAGCCCTTGGCTACCAATATTTCCTTATATTTAAAAGGTGAACCAGCAGCAGCAAACTTAGTCTTGAAAACCCACTTACATTGAAATAGCTTCGTCCCTGGGGGGAGATCAACCAGTTCCCAAGTGTTGTTCTTCTGGAGTGAGCTGAATTCTTCTTTCATGGCTTTTTTCCATCTTGGATCATGTGATGCATAGTCATATGTCTCTATATCTGATTCAACCATTAGATAGCACTTCTCAAAAAATAAAGGATCTTTCATACAAAGGGCACTCTTAAATTGAGATCTAGTCCTCCTAGTGTCACTAGGATTTCTAGCTAGTTCCCCAACTACATGAATGGAATTTGCTGCCCATTTTGGTCTTGTAGTAATATGAGGATCTGCAATCAAATCATCGTTATCATACATATCAGAATAAAAAAAAGTCATTATTCTCTCCACTTACAATCAATGGATTTGGTGGTGAAGAAGACTCACCAACTTCAACTACTACTAAAGGCTCTTCTTGGAACTGAACACTTCTTTCAATTAAAGATTTGTTAGTGCTCAAGTTAATCATCTTGTACCATTTTGAATATTTAGAATACCCAACAAATAGGCACTCTTGTCTTTGGGGTTGCAAATCCTTCCTCTTTTCAGTTGGAATTCTATCCCAAGCCTTTGAGCCAAAAATCTTGAAATGGGTCACATCTGGCTTGTGCCCACTCCAAGCTTCAAACGAGTCATACCATCAAGCTACTTATGAGGCACCCTATTTTGAATGTAGGATGCACATTTTATAGTCTCATCCAAAAAATTTGGTGGCAAAGTCTTAGCCTCCATCATGCAGGTTTCCATCTCCTTCAGTGACTTGTTCTTTCTCTCAGCAACACCATTTTGCTGTGGTGTGTAAGGGATCTAATGCTGCATCTGAATACCTGCATATTTACAATACTGAATGAACTCAGACTTGACATACTCATCACCATTTTCAGATTTGAGGATCTTGAATTTCCTCCCATACTGGTTTTCAACCAAGGCTTTAAAGACTTTGAAGAGGTAAAAAACTTCATACTTATGCTTTAGGAAGTAAACCCAACAATACCTAGAAAATCCATCTATGAAGGTAAGTGCATATTTGGCTTGGCTCATGGACATATGAGGAAATGGACTAGGAGTATCACTATGGATCAAGTCAAGAGGTGTAGTGGTTCTCTCATGACTAGCTCTCTCAAATTTGTGCTCTGGGTGTTTTCCTGGGATACAACCTTGACAGACTCCCTTGGAAAACTTAATCTTTGGTAACCCTATGACCATATCTTTTCCACTCAAATCAAAAATATACTTGTAGTTAAGATGGCCAAATATTTCATGCCAAAGCTTGCTTTCCTCATTAGCATGAATCAGAAGAGCAGAGGGGTTTGAGTAGGGTAAAAAATGGGAAAACATGTATACCTTCAAAGTGTTATCAACAACACCTTTTGCTATGACTTTACCATTCAAAATCTTAGTGATTTCAACATCATCAGGGGAGAATATGACCTTGTTTGGAGACCCAGTGTGAGTCATCTGATACACTGACAAGATATTAGAGGCAAGACCTAGAACATACAACACATTATTGTACTTACCATGGTCAAGATCAATCCTTCCTTTCCCCAACCTTGGTAAATACCATATTGAAGAGTGTCATGTTCATTCTATTTGCTACACCATTCTACGGAGGATTATATGTAAGTGTGAGTTGATGAATAATGCCATTTTGATGAAGATATCTTTCAATTTCCTCATAACTATATTATTTTCCATTATCGCTATGAAGAGTGCCAATATGAGATTGTGCTTCTTTTTCAATTCACACATGAAAATTTCTAAATGTGTCAAATGCTTCATATTTTTGGTTCAATAAATAAACCCAACACATATTGGTGTAATCATCAATAAATGTCATGATATGTTTATTACCATTTGCATAAGAAATAGGCATGGTACCACATAAGTCATATTTTATCAACTCTAATTTTCTACATTGTCTATAATTAGAGTCATGGAAAGGTTGCTTACTACATTTTCCAAGAATACAAGCATAACATTAGATCACCTTCTCTAGAATTGTGAGAAAACCAGAGGCACCATTCTTATTCAACAATGCCACCTCATTTTCTTAGCATTTATTATTTATGTGACCCATTTAAATGTGAATATGGTAAAATAAAGTCCTTTTGGGTCCTATAGCCCCTTTATTACAAGATTTATGTTTCCATATCAACCTAGGGAACTAGTAGGATGGTGAAACATTATTTGCAAGTAGTCTTATTTGAATGGGGACATGAAATTTTGCGAGGGTCTAGGTTTCTTTTCTAATGCTGCTTCACTCTCTTGGACATGAAAAATTTTAAGGGAGAAATTTATCCCATGGGCTATTTTTCGACCTGTATTCCAAAAAATGATTTTCCAATTTTCCTTTTCTTCAAATTTGATTCACCTAAATTCAATGGGATATTCATGTTAACTATAAAAATAACCAAAATATTGTCCAAAAACAATATAAAGTCCTTATAAATTTGAATATTTTTACAGAAAAATCACCAAACATTTTAGATTTATAAATTTAAGGATTATTAAGATTCAGCAAGGATTTAACACTTTTAGAAAATTATGGATCCTTAAAATTTCCCTACTCTCAAATATTCAATATTGCACTCCTCTTAATCACATCATCCACTTGAACTTTCTATTTTGGTGGAGTGGCCCAGAACCTCTTCATGAGGGGTAGATGGTGTTGCAAAAGGAGATTCCAATGATTGATCTAATATAGGGATCCTCCTTTCTAGACGTGGAATCTAAGCAAATTTTTAAGGGAAACAAATATCCCATGGGGTAATTTTCCATGTTTTTTTTTCTAGAAAACATTAAACAAATTGCACTTCTTTTTCTAATGACATGCCTAAATACCATGGAGTAAGTTGTTTTTTACTCTATACATCACGAAAATTGTAATGAAACTATATAAAATCCTTAGAAATTTGAATATTTTTATAAAAAATATTTGAAAACATCTTATAATTGGAAATTCAAGAGATGGTAAGATTTGACAAGGTTTATACACTATAACAAAAAATTATGGATCCTTAAAATCTTCCTTGGTGGAATCTCATTGTTAAATTCATGAAATCTCTTTTCATGGGTAAATTTATTGAGACAAGAAAGACCTGTCTCAATAGCCTTGTCATTTTTATTCATTCCAAGAAAAATGATATCTCTAGAAAGTATAGACCTTTTATTTACCTCCTCATAAATATTAATTCCTTTGTGGTGGTTGAGTACCCTCAAAAGATGCACTTTCGAATCCGTTCACAAAATTTTATTCTTGTTCCTTTGGAATTAAGGCATTATAGGTGGAACCAAAGACCCTACGATGTGCCATGGAAGGATTGCGGTCATACCACATTTAATATGGATTCATTTTTCCAAGATAGTGAGTTGGAATTGTGTTTCTAAAATATACTATGTTACCACATAAGTTGTACTTAGTGGTTTTTTATCAAGAGAGCCTGGTGAACCGAACAAAGATGATTTGTTCGGACTTCATAAAACCTTTAGAATTGCTTCTGGGAAGTGATTGTTGTACTATATCACATGTTCATCCCATAGGGAAGTTGTAATAAAATTTTCTAGCATGATAGTGTCTATAAAAGACTCAGTCTCTTAGAATTTATTTGTCAATCCGATCAAGGCTAGGGTGTTTTTTTCCCTTGGTTATTATTGGTTCTTGAATAAACGACTGATAATTTCTAAGTTTTTCACTTAATACCTCCAAAGTTGGGGTGGTTGGCTTGGCATTTATGCCTATTGAGGTTATTAGAGTCTATGTGTCAATGTATAAACATGCTAGGCATTATGGTCAAGTCATATGAACATGTCTAAGTCCCCCTAGGTTTTTAATTTTTTTAATTCTATAAGTTTTTTTTTAATTTTAATTTTTCCACAAAACTTAGGCTATTTTTTAATAGTCTAATTGGAAAAATTGGTTTTGCAATAAAAGTGGGCTTGGAAACAAGTTTCAGTCATCGGGGTGCTCATTTTCAAGCTCAAAGCGCCATGTAAACCCATAGACCTACTTTTTCTAAGTTTTGAGTGATTTGTCCATCACTAAAGTCAAAAATCCCTAAAAATCAAATATAGATTATTTAATTGATAAATTAATTAAATAATGGAGAAAACCCCAAATCCTAAATCAATGGGATTTTCTCTGATTTGACTGAAATCAGTCTCATCGGCTTGAAATTAACTGGAGCAGACCATTCCTTAACTGAAGGAGGTGATCTGGACTGAACTGAGAGCTCACCACATCATGCAATCTTGGGAATTATGCCCTCCCTCTCTCCTCCACATGTGTGGGCTCATCTGGATGAGTTTGGTGCATGTTTCAGTTAATGGGTTGAAATGTCAGTCCAATCAGCTCTCCGATTGAAAATTGCACTCAATGAGAATTAGATCAAACTTAGATAGACTCAGATCAATCTCATCTTGACTCCACATGCAACTACACTCTCTCTCTCATTGGGATTTGCGCCCCCTGGGATAGATCTCCTATTTTTGCTATAATTAAAGCACAGATTACCTCTTCCAAGCTAGTTAGAACTGGGATTGAGGTGTTTTTGCTATTGCACTATTGTTATTGTTCATTTGAAATAAAGAAAAGCTTTGGAGGAAAGACAATGTCATGTTATTGTGTGTGTGGATGAGCATTGCCATTTACTGAGGTAACTTGTACCTATGTTCATAATTTGTTGATTGTTTGTGGATTCATTGCAAAAGATTGATAATAGGTTTATTATGATCTTGATAGGAAAGGAGTTTGTTAATAAGTGTATTCGACATATCTTTCCTTTTGATGCATGTTTAGAGATCTAGATTCAACATGTTTTATAAGTTTATATGCATGCTATTCTGAAATCTCTGTTTATGTATTAACTGGATATCACAAGCATTTTGGCAAGTATTTGGATTCAGTTGCAGGTTCCTAGATTGGAGATGGTTCTTATCTATCTTTATTTCTCACTTTCTACAAAAAATTCTCAAAGGAATAGTCCCTCGACATTCCACTGGAAAGCTCCACGGTTGATCTTCAAGGCTTCCAACACTTTTTCTCTCTCTTCCTCCTTACAAAAATCCAAATCTTACCTGGTTACTTTGGTTACAAGATTTGTTATCATTTATATTTGTCATATTAAAGTAAAACTTACATATATATATTATTTCAAAGCTCATAATCTAGATCTCATTTCTAAAAGGTCTCATTAAGCTTTCAAAATCTAGTTTAGGGAAATCGTCTTTTTTGCATGGCAATTTAAACAAAATACATAGGTTGCATGCATTATATTTATGTTGCTATTTAAAAAAAATTAAATCCATAAATCAGTGCATATCTCATTGGATTCCCAAACAGCAAGCCAAGATCCCAAGGAAAGCTTGCTTTCCTTGGTTCCTTTTTCACCGTTTTAGCTAGTTTTAACTTAGTTTTGTTTGGTCTAAAGTAGGCTGACCCAAAGGTACTTTTAAAGTGATTTTGTGCATATTTAATTCTAACATTCTCATTGTATTTTAGCATTCATAACAGAAAGAAGAGAATCTGATGTTCGAAAGTGGCTTTGGGATCGTTCAAATCCCCCTAGGGGGCTCCCCTTTGATTGTAAATTTTAAATTTTGGGAAAGTTATAATATATTGGTTTCATCCTATATAAGAAACAAGAGGATTCAGATAATTTTATTGATGTTGTAATAGAATTTAATAAAAAATTTCTCCGAATAGGCTCTTTCGAGCCCATTCCCCATCCCCCCTAGGGGGAGTCACCCTTTTTTTTGTTATTTTTCGCATTGTCTTATTTTTGTTCACTTTAGATTAGTTTCATTCATGAAGAACAACATGATTTGATTAATTTATCATATATTCCACATTTCGGTATCAAAGTAACTTGAATAATTACCCCACGACTTCTTGATTGACCCGCAAGGGGAAAGAGATGCGTGGTAGGAAAAATTAGAAAACTTGTGATTTGTTTCTGTTTGTTGCTTATCATTAATTTCTGTAAAGAAATTGTTCTAAAATCAACCCCCTCTTTGATTCCTTGATTGAGGTCCACTTGGACCGAAAGAGGTTCCTGGAGGGTTTTTCTTTCTAAGAAAACACATCCTTTAAAACTCACTAAAATTGACAAGACTCCGGTGTGTATGATATTTACTTGGATGCAATTCATCTAATCAGTCAAGTTGAATCAAAAGTAATGTGAGTGACTAGTTTAATTCATCTTCACCTTCCCTAATCAACCACCATCAGGCGAAAATCCAACATCTCGATCAAACCATAAGCGGTGGCAAAATACCCAAAGGAAGTGGGAACTATTGAAAAATGACCTTGAGGCACCGATATTTGTTACACCTTCAGGTGCATTATGAAGAACAGTCTCAGAGAATCCATTCAGCCCACATATTCCTTGTGGGTAGCTGTGAAGGTTTAATTTTGGACATACTCCAAGTACTATCAGGTATATCTGGAGTCCCCCCCTTGCCTAATTTTAATCAACTCATATTTCACATTAACTTAAAATATATGAAGAGGCATTAAAAAAACATTCACTCCAAGCACATGCAAGTACATTGATTATTTTATAACTCCATTCTAAGGCACTGGCTATTTTCTTTATATATATATATATATATATATATATATATATATATATATTGTGTCTCAACATTGTGCTTTCATGTGCTCATTTTTGTATCTTGTCATCTATGGTTGTTTATGGTTAAATCTAAAACTCCTAAGTAACTCATTCATTTTAACACCATCACACTAAGTAATTAACCTTAGTAATTTAATAGGGTCTACCCCCCTTGGCTTCATTAGGAGTTAGCCTAAACGGAGGAGTCAAGAATATGGTGACAACCTTGACTTGAGACTTGCCCCCAAAGACACACCGAGTGGCTCGAAGATTTTTTCCATGTAACCCAGGTGTGTGAAAGGTGGAAACACTTTTTGGTGCCGTTGCTGGGGATAAACCTTTTTATTCCTGAGTACGACTTAGCTTAACTTTTTTCTAAAAAACTAAAAGGATATAAAAATTTTTGATTGATCTTGTCTTTAAAAAACAAAAAAATTAAAACTCGATCCATCTGGCGACTCCACTGTCTAACATCCCTCCAAGAATTTATACCCAAAGAAACTGCTGACAATTATTCAATCCTCTCCCTGATCCTAAAAGGTTTATTAGAGAAAGATTGAATAGGGAGACCTCTCATAGAAACCTTGAATATTTAGGAGACCAATTCCTCTCAGATATCCATCACATATTTGTAGAGAGTCATGTTCACCAACATCAAGAAATGATGAAATTCTTCAAACCCATTGACTTTTCTCAGATAGCAGGTGCTCCCCATGCCATTCCAAATGATGTTATCAAGAAGCTCCCCATATTTCAGGGGAATAAATCCATCACTGCCAAGTCTCACCTTCAAAAGTTTGAAAAGCACCTGGTCAGTTACTGCAATGATGCTGCCCACGACCATGACGATGTCAAAATAAAACTCTTTTCTTTATCCTTAGAAGATGATGTTGAAGAATGGTTCCTCAAACTAGATGATAATTCATATAAAACTCTTAGTGAATTCCAAGATGGTTTTAAGAATAAATGGGGAGAAAAGAAGGAACCAAGACATATGCTTGCTACCATTTATAGCATAAAGAAGATGGAGAATGAAACCATGGATGAATTTAACACTAAATTCAGGCATGTGGTTGCAGACCTTCCTAGAGACATCAAGCCAAAAAATGCCTCTATCCTCATATCCTACATTGAAGCTTTCATCGGTGACTTAAGGTACCAGTTGAGAGATAAAGAACCGGCCGATTTGAAAACTACCCAGGAATTGGAAGAGAAAATAGAAAAGAATATGCAATATTCAGTCAAGTCCAACATTCCAGGTTACACTAGGGGAAACACTTCCTGCAACAAATAGACCTAGGGTAAAGCTGTTGAATCAGAATATCCCATGGAAAAGGTGGCGGACATGATAAAAAACTTGGTTACTAGTCAAAACCAACAGATGGCCAATCATACTACACAATTGAATCACATGCAGAATAGATTGATCACAATGGAAAGGAATAGTGGACCTAGGAACTTTTAGCCCAAGAAAAATCATATGTATCAGAAGAAATCCCCTCAGCAAGAGCCTAGGATTCCAAACCAGTTAGACTCAGCTAACATGGTAGAAGAAGTACTTCAATGGTGTAGGCCTTGTGAACAATTCCACCAAGAAAGCACTTGTTATGTTGCAAATCAAGTCATGTAACATGGACTTACCAAGGTCAGTATTCAGGAAACAAATTCAAGCGAGCCTGATCATGTATACATGGTAGGCCAGGCCTACCCTTTGTCACCAGCTAAACATTATAAACCCAAGGATGAAACCATTGCATAATATTATAGTGAAACTTATGATGAAAACTGTAATGTGCATGATGGGACTCCTATGTGTTCTCCATATAATGATGATATTCTGGAAGGTTTACTGCCTTGTGACCTTTTTATAAAGAAGATGAGTATGAAAATGAGGACAAGTATAACTTGGAGCATGATACAAGTGACGAAGAATCCCTTATGTCTGACAAAGATTTTAATGAGGAGTCTTGGACATTCATGGAAAATCCAGTCTATGACATGAATACAGAGGAAAATATTGAACCAGAAACTTTTAATGGTTTTGTTGATTCTCCTATTTATGGCATATATAGAGGAGAGAGCATGGACCTTGTGGGCCTTGGGGAACTTTGATATGGAAAATGTAGTTTATCCATATGATTAGTCTGAGCCATATATCAGTATCAGTAATGAAGACAAAGAGAAGATGATATCAGAACTTGATATCAGCAATGGGGAATCCATCACATTTGACATAAATGGTAGTGATGACTATTGGGATTTTTGTAGATGTCTTATTAAGAATCCTATCTATTCTATATCCAGCAAGGGGAGTGTCTACTTAGAAATTTGTGGAAGTCCAATCTACCATACTTCCATATAGGGAAGCATGGATCTGGAGACTTGGGAAAATCCTAGTATAGAAGAGCACCATTCAAAACTCTTATATGGTCATTCAGAGTTATATCATGAGAGCCACACAAAGGTATCAATAATGAAGACATTGTGAAGCACTGTTGTGAAAACATGGATATGATGCAGTTAGTAGAATATTGGTCTCAACTATCATCTTCACATATAGAGTTTCCTTATGATTTGGAGTTGCTTGGCGCTTATACAATGAGTTATCATCCGATAATCCTTGATGATCAGTATGATTGTGTAGTCAATTTGCCTCATCATTCTGATTTGTATATCAATGCTATCTAGTCATGGATAAAAGCAGCCTGTGCAAGAACCTACCAGTTTGGGAAGAAGTTTGACAACATTATTCATGCCTATGATTTTTCATCCATCCCACCCATTCGAGATCATCAAGCAGGTTTGCATTTTCTGAATAAAGTATCCTTACTTTGGCTGGTAACCAAAGACAAGAAATTTTGTTTTTATGTTAATAAAATGCTTAGGTGGTTACATTGTATTTTTTATTATATCATGCTTAGAGTAGGAAAATAAGCTCCTTAAAAGAGAGCATTTACTTTCTGCATTTCTATTTTGTACTTAGCTATAACAAAAAATTTCTTTCATTAGTTAGCTACATTTATTTTTGAATAAATTAGCTTAATGGTTCATTTGGATTTTATATAAAGCTTATGCTACTAAGGTTTTCTTGTCAAATTGAGATGTTTTTACAGGGTGTATAAATAAAAGATTCTAGTGTTCCCGTATCTTCTCCTTGCCGTAAAAGACCAGATCAAGCTCATGTCTCGCAGTTGGAGCCAGATGTTACCACCTAAGTTGTACTTAGTGGTTTTTTTATCAAGTGAGCTTGGTGAACCAGACAGAGATGATTTGTTCGGACTTCAAAAGGCCTTCAGAATTGCTTCTGGGAAGTGATTGTTGTACTATATCACATGTTCATACTCCATAGGGGAGTTGTAATAAAATGTTCTAGCATGATAGTGTTTGTAAAAGACTCGGTCTCTTAGACTTTATTTGTTAATCTGATCAACACAGGGTGCTTTTTTTCCCTTGGTTATTATTGGTTGTGGAATAAACAATTGATAATTTCTGAGTTTTTTACTCAATACCTCCAAAGTTAAGGTGGTCGGCTTGGTATTTAGGCCTATTGAGGTTATTAGAGTCTATGTGTCAATCTATAAACATGATAGGCATTATGGTCGAGTCATATGAACATGTCTAAGTCCCCCTAGGTTTTTAATTTTTTTAATTTTTTAAGTTTTTTTTTAATTTTAATTTTTCCACAAAACTTAGGCTATTTTTTAATAGTCTAATTGGAAAAATTTGTTTTGTAATAAAAGTGGGATCGGAAATCAGTTTCAGTCATGGGGGTGCTCATTTTCAAGCTCAGAGTGCCATGTAAACCCATAGACCCACTTTTTCTAAGTTTTGAGTGATTTGTCCATCACTTAGGTCAAAAATCCCTAAAAATCAAATATTGATTATTTAATTGATAAATTAATTAAATAATGGAGAAAACCACAAATCCTAAATCAATGGGATTTGCTCTGATTTGACTGAAATCAGTATCATCAGCTTGAGATTGATTGGATTTGACCATTCCTTGAATGGAGGAGGTGATCTAGAATGAACTCGAAGTGCACCACAGCATGCAATCTTGGGAATTGTGCTCTCCATCTCTCCTCCACACGTGTGGGCTCATCCGGATGAGTTTTGGTGGATGATTCAGTTAATCGATTGAGGTGGCAGTCCGATCAACTCTCTGATTGAAATTTGCACTCAGTGAGACTCAGATCAGACTCATATAGACTTAGATCAAGCTTGGATTGACTCCACATGTAGCTACACACTCTCTCTCATTGGGATTTGTGCCCCCTGGGACAGATCTCCTATTTTTGCTATAAATAAAGCACAGATTACCTCTTCCAAGATAGTTAGAATTGGGATTGAGGTGTTGTTACTATTGTACTATTGTTCTTGTTCATTTGAAATAAAGAGAATATTTGGAGGCAATACAGTGTCATGTTATTATGTGTGTGGATGAGCATTGCCATGTTTTACTGAGGTAACCTATATCTATGTTCATAATTTGCTGATTGTTTGTGGATTCATTGCAAAATATTGATAATAAGTTTATTATGATCTTGATAGGAAATGAGTTTTTCAATAAGTTTATTGTCCATCTCTTTCCTTTTGATGCATGTCTAGAGATCTAGATTCAACATGTTTTATAAGTTTATATGCATGCTATTCTGAAATCTCTCTTTATGTATTAACTAGATCTCACAAGCATTTTGGCAATTCTTTGGATTCAGTTGCAGGTTCATAGCTTGGAGAGGGTGCTGATCTAGCTTGCTTCCCCACTTTCTCCAAAACTTTCTCAAAGGCATAGTCCCTCAATATTCCACCGGAAAGCTCCATGGTTGATCTTTAAGGCTTCCAACACTCTTTCTCTCTCTTCCTCCTTATAAAAATCCAAATCTTACCTGGTTACTTTGGTTACAAGATTTGTTATCATTTAGATCTATCATATTAAAATAAAACTTACATAGATCTATTATTTCAAAGCTCATAATCTAGATCTCATTTCTAAAAGGTCTCATTGAGCATTCTAGATCTAGTTCAGGGAAATCATCCGTTTTGCATGGAAATTTAAAGCAAATCCATAGGTTGCATGCGTTAGATTTATGATTCTATTTTAAAAAGATTAAATCCAGCAATCAATGCATATCTCATTGGATGCCGAAACAGAAATCCAAGATCCCAAGGAAAGCTTGCTTTCCTTGGTTCCTTTTTTGCCGTTTTAGCTAGTTTTAACTCAATTTTGTTTGGTTTAAAGTAGGATAACCCAAAGGTACTTTCAAAGCAATTTTGGGAATATTTCATTATAACATGGTCTCTATCTTTTATCAGGTATAACAGAAAGAAGAGAAGCTTCTGTTCGAAAGTGGCTTTGGGGTCATTCAAATCCCCCTAGAGGGTTCCTCTTTTACTATAAATTTTAAATTTTGGGAAAGTTGTAAGATCTTGGTTTCATCTTATATAAGAACCAAGAGGATTTAGATAATTTTACTAATATTGTAATAGCATGTGTTACGAAGAGAAATTCCTATGGCTTGGGGTACCACAACAGACAACTTGACTCCAGAAATCAATCCTTTCCTATATGCAAGAGAAATCAAAGATCTAACACTAAAGGATCAAGATTCATACCTTATTCCAGACAGTTGATGTAGATCTCCGTTGAGCTTTCCAACTCTAGCTTGTATTGGTAAATTTCTTCCTTAACAATCAACAAACAAGACAAGCATGTTATATATAATTGTGTTAGCTCTACTCTAGAATATATAATCAATAACATATAAGCATTTGAAATCATCCATGGATAAAATATTCATTCAAATACACATTATTGGATAGGAAAAGATATTTCTATTAATATAAAACATAGATTACATTAGATACAACCTCTGTCGGCATGTCTGCGAATTGGAGAAACAGAGTCCCCCACTTGGGCCTCCACCACTTCAATCCTCCATCTCTCGATAGCAATCTCACAAGAAAAAGGAAAGATTGGGAAGAACACAAAAGTGCTACAAGGGACAAAGGGATGCAAACTCAAGTATAAGCTCCAGCAACAATGGACTATAGTTTATTTGCTCTCAATTCTCTCATATGCTTCAATGTATCCAAAGGTTTCCTTATATAGCTCTTTAATGGGGCAATGAAGGGTTGAATCCGAGCAATCTCAAGGCATATGGAAGGGCAGGAGACAAGTGAGTCAGATCCACATCAAGGAAAACTCCAAAAGAATTTGGTCTTTTACACACATCCCAATGTACGCGGTTTTAGAGGTCAAACCCACGTATATACGTGAGAAAGGGATTAAAAGTTGTGTATGGAAATTTAAGCATGTTTTTAGGGATGATATTGGAAACATCAAAGGTATAAAAATGGTCCATGGGGTCTAAAGAGTCCACAAAGGGACATGGAAGGCCATAAAAGTGTGATTCACCATGTGTGGTAAAATCAGCTATAACAGATGCCCCCTAATGTGTGAGGACAAATGGGTCATACGATGGCCGAAATACATTATAAGTCCATCCTAGAAAGGAAGTGATGAAGAACCCAGTGGAAGACCAGCCACCCAATCAACATAGTGCAATGATACAACTCTGCATATAACTACAAATACATATAGTTGACCTAGATACATAAGAGTACAATAGCCATGAATAGGCATGATACAATATGACATATGTGGTCATTGACACGTACAATATACATATATCTGAATCTCCATTATGAAGATATACAAAGGAGCATGATCTCCATAAAGACTGAATATATGCAATAGATCAAGATCTCGATAATGGCTGGAAATGTCTGACATATACTGGAATCAAGTCATGAGAGATGAAATCTCTTGAACACTGGCGTGATCAAGGAGGTAGCATATATGAGATTCCACCAATCTAGAAGATCTTCTACACAAACAGCTATGAGTACATGTCCTACTATGTGAATAGAGGTGTCGAGGATGAACATAGTAGTCCATCGTCTGATCACTAGTCATTGATGTATACTGTTAACAGACGCGAGATCACCCACCGATAATGAAAATGGGAATCAAGGTACTAGAGTGCAAACTAACAAGTGTGAATAAATGTGTTAAGGTCAAACACTTGAGAGAATCCATTGATCAGGGGACATTGATGTATTCCGAAAAGACTGTCGATGGCGAGAGAACCTGGCACTGATGACTGCAAGTCTCAAGGCACTCGAAAAAGACTCTAGATTCATATCCTAGAATAAATGATCTGAAGTCGATGGGATGAAATCCATTGGAAGGATGGAATTAAGGCATCCCCCATCATCCAACACGAGGTACTTAGCAAAGTTGTATAATGTGGAAGGACTCGATCATAAGGTGCACGAACCAGTAACTTTTCCAGGAATGACCGACATGCAAAATCAAGATAACTGAGGAATGACTGACTCAAGTTTCATCTTCCTTTGAATAAGAGCATAAATGTGAATGGTGACTAAATGTAGGCCATATAGACTCAATATACAAAACTGGGACATCTCTGCGACATAGGAGGCATCGACAAAGGCTCCATAGGGACTGGAAGATTAACTAGTCGATGGAGATAAACTCAGATAAACGAGTACAGCTCCTAAAGTCAAACTATAAACCCAACCAATGGATGTGATATACAGTTCTCTGTTCGAAGGCGACACGACTCAACAGCTGCCAAGATAACATCTTTCCTTGTTTGGATTTTTGGTTTTTTTAAATTTTTTTGGGCTTTTTTAAATATTTAAAAATCTTGAAAAAGAATAATATCGCTTTATAGTTACAGACTAGGAGGAGAAGAGTGTCAAATGGGAAAACAAACTAGTTCCAAGTAGTGGAACATACCTATGCTCAATGCAAGGACACATGTGTAGGATAGAGACACTTGGGGGAAAGTCCCCTCCCAAAAAAGGGAATCAAGCTGCAAAAGATATATAAAATGGCTTTGCATGGCTATACATGAGACAAGCTCGAGCTATATGGTTGAAACTCAGAGTAAGGGAAGCTAGCATAAGGCTCAATAAGGCAGGAAAAGCTCATGATAATGCAATTACAACTTGGCATAAGGGAGTCCGGGGGAAATAGTCTAGAAAAATATCAAGAGGAGTATGAGGCTCTTGCAAAATGTCATGGCAATACTATACAATGGACTCCCACACCCTAAAGGACAAAACTATCAGCATGGGCACCAAATGCAATTAAGGAGCTAACTAGGGTACCCATGTAAGGTCAAGCTCTACCATTCAACTCATGCCACTTCTAAAATAGCAATAAGGTGACATGACAAGACAGAATGGGTTCATACCTAAGGTTATGATGAAATGGTCCTAAGGTCATGTAAAATGCAAATGGTGGTGAAACCTAACCTATATGCCAGTTTAGACATGATACCTGAAATCGCCATGAACGAGTCAAAACAACGGTCGAAATGACGCTCAAAACGGTCTCCTACATCATATATTAGTAAAAAATGGTCCAAAAGGATTAGAAACGGCACAAAACTATAGAAAAGGGGGTAAAGATTTTAAAAAATTTGAAAAATTTCTATAAATAGTAAAAAATTCAAAACATCATATAACATTTGAAATTTTTTCCCGATTGAGCTCAGAACTTCAAACGCAAATTTCGGGAGATCCGACCGACGGAATCCGACACCGTTTTTTCCAGGTAATTTCCCATGCCCTGCTCTTTCATTTTCATGTAAAATTTTCAATTTTCCATGGTCTATTTTGAATTCTAGGCCATCCTAAAGTGTGCGCCTTAGCTCATGTGGAAATCAAGGATTTTTTCGCATATAAGGTTGGATATACGTGGAAAAATACCTCAAAGTCACATACATACGCGGTTGTTTAGAAAATAGTCGCGTATGCAGCTGCAATCAAGTTTTTTAAAGACTTCTAATGACCCAAACTTGATTTAAATATGTAGGATGGTTCTAGAATGGAGAGAACGTGAGAACGGGGATGTAGAAGAAGCAGTATGTGGTGATATAATGGCACAATAGGCTCTTCATGCATGTGGGTTCTACAAGTTTTGGTGTCTTGGTGGCTTAAGAGCCAAACCAAGACTTCTGTAGATGTTAGTAGACTACTGGGATCTTGACTCAGAGTATTTCTAGATCAATGGGATGTCCCTCACTGTAGAAGTGGAGGACATATACTTTATTACTGGACTTTCCCGACGGGGGTAAGTGGTGAACCTAGGATATCATGGGCCCGGAGGTGGTCTCACTATAAATTAGTACATAGCCGTGTATTATTATCCAGACACGGAGAAGGTCAGGAGTCAGATCCCAACTAGCTCCATACAGGTGCTAGGCCTAAAGGCCATACTACTGACACTGGGCAGGATAGTAGGGCTAGCTTCACTCCACCAAGCCTTGCAGCCTCTGATGTTATATGCAGTTGAGTGCATGAGACCCACGGTGTACAATTGGAGCACTGCACTACTGGGCAACATGAAACACCAGCTCAGTTAGTGCAAGATGGGTAGAGTATGGAACTTCGGTTTCAGTAGCATACTGAGCACTTTTTTCTTTGAGTGTGTTCTAGGATTGAGCCCTATCGTTGACGTTCTTCTTCACGGGGTTTGAGATCCAGCCCAACGATGTTGGGTAGATGCGATGTGCAGACTGGATGGAGGTAGGGTGTCCAAACCCTATCCATCTGATTTTTTTCCATGGTGGCGGCAACAGATAGTTGCCATCAATGATTACCCCTATGTGGAGATAGATTTCTGGGGAGACCCCGACATGCCACTACCTCTAGGATCGGCATATGATGACATTGGTAATGAATCCCAACCCTCTTTTTTAAAATTTTTGAGTTATTTAATTTTTTTTTGTGTTTTTTGATATATGGAATCAAAAAGACATGTTTTTGCATAACAAAACATAGTGACATCCTATCATATGCATGTAGATGTAGGACCATGGAGGCTTGAAGGCTTCCCTTGTCATAGACGGAGGGGAAGAGGAGATGACATTACAGGTGTGGATGTGGAGCGGACGCTCCAAAGCATTCATACCAACTTCACGAGGCTGACACACAGAGTACCCATGGCGCAAGTCGAGGAATTTCCCGAGGCCATGCAGTGCTAGGTGGTGGGTGTACCATGAGCATGGGTGTGATTATTTTGATGGCTAGCTAGAGCCATGGTGACATTCCATGATCAGAACCCCCCTCCTCCTCCCTAGGCTTAGATACCTGGGAGTGATACATTTTGTACTACCGTGTATTTATATTTTGGTGGCTCAAAAGCCCCATTTTTGTATTATGACGTTTATGTATTATCACATTTTGGATGTTTATAAAATTTTTTATGATGATTGATTTGTTTATTTACATGTGTAAAAATGTATGTCTCTGATGAGCTTATTGTCTGTGAAACAAATGCCAATCTAACACGTAGTTAGCATATGAGTCACCAACTTGATTATTAACTCTTAGAACATGTATGTACGTTATATTGTCAAACTGTCGTTCTAACAATCTCACACGAAAGAATCTTCATAATAAAGTTGGATCCCTAACATGATACAAGCCATTAAGTTGTGACACTACTAACTCCAAATCAAGACGTACCTTAAGAGATAGAACATCATGTAAAATGGCATCCCGTAGAAGCTCGATAATGGCACTATACTTAGCAACATTGTTTGAAGAGGGATGTAAACATACACCTCCTGAAGACAATACCTGACCCGTAGGAGTATAAATCACCCAAGCCACAAAGGCTGAGTGTTGAGTGTGACGGCTCGCACCATCCGCAAATCCTATAAATATGGAAGACTCCATTGGCATCTTCCATAAGAAACAGAAGCTAATCAACAAACCCGGTCACCATAAGAAAAGACCTGACTATGCAAAATAATGTACAATAATATACAATAATCAGCCCTGGCTGAAAATCATGCATATTACTTTTTAAGATAGAGCCCATTTCTAGGCTTTGCCAAGGCTGTCCCCTCATAATCTACTAGTTCATAAGTGCCCTTCTCTAATACACATTTAACAATGTAAGGACCATGCCACATGGGGTTGAATTTTATTTCCCCCAAGGGTTCTTTAGCTTGGTCCCACAAAAGGACCAAATCTCCTTCACTAAAATTTCTTTGACAGACATATTTGTCATACCGGACCTTAATGCGACACTTATTCACTTCTAGAGCCACCAAGGCATCACGGCATTGCTCATCAAGTTGCTCTAGGTGGACCAAACTCTCCTCCAATGGGGAAGTGTCTGGCAAGAGCTCTATGGCTAACTTCAAAGAAGGGATCTCGCACTCAACTGACAATACCAACTCCACCCCATGTACAAGCTGATATGGAGAAAAACCTGTGGTAGTCTTAATAGCGGTTCTATAAGCCCACAAAGCAGGATATAACATGATGTGCCAATTGGTCTTGATTTGTACGATGGTTCATTGGAGAATAGATTGGAGTGATTTGTTTACTACTTCAGCCTATCCATTCGCTTGAGGATAGTAAGAAGAGGAATGCTCTTGCTTATACCCTAACTTCAAGGCCAACTCTTCCATCATATGATTCTAAAAGTGCCTACCATTGTCAGTGACAAGCTCTTTCAAAATACCGAACCGAGTAATAATTTGGTTGAATACGAAGTGTGCAGCTGTCTCACCTTTGCATTTAACTGTAGGCATAGCCTCAGCCCATTTCGTGAAATAGTCAATAGCCACTATGATATGATGATGCCCCCCAGTGAAAGCTGGGTTGCAATCCATGAAATCAAGCCCCCACTTAGTGAAGGGACTAACGGTGATAATGGGATTTAATGGGGTATGATGTGAGCGCATATTTCGTGTAAACACCTGGCAAGGGTGGTACTTCTTGGTCGCATTGACACAATATTTTTGGTCTCAAGATTTTTTGGGTTGTAGAAAGCCCAGATAAATGACCACCACATGCCCCTCCATGGCAATCATTAAGCACAAGGTCAACCTCCTCATGAGTTAAACAATGACGTAAAATGGAATCTACCCCACGGCGGTACAACGTGTTATCCACTATGAGGTAATTCTCAGATATGTGACGTAACCGTCGTCGTTTATCTCGTGAAAGGTGAGTGGGGACCTTCAATGTTTGTAAATATATGATAATATCTCCATACCATGGTTCCAAAATTGAGATCAAGAAGATTTGCTCATTGACAAATGTATCTTCACAACATTCCTCCTCCTCCTCGCTTGGAAAATCTGATATAAGCTCAACAAAAATCAATGATTTCTTCGATTTTGCTGAAACAAACTCAAGGTCAAATTCTTGCAAGATGACAATCCATTTATTATACTTTCCCCCGATCATCCTTATAGTGAGGATGAACTGAAATGGATTAACATGAGATACAACCAAGGTCTGGCGAAGGAGAATATAGTGTCTCAATTGTTGAACCGCATGAACGGTGGCTAAGGCAAGTTTCTCAAGTTGGGAATACCGGTTCTCCGCATCAATAAGGTTCCAGCTTAGATAATATATGAAATGATCTTGGAGCTCCTCATCCTCTTGAACCAAAACCATACCATTTGTCTCCATAGACGCGGCCACATAAAGTAGAAAGTCACGGCTATAGTCGTTTGGATTAATCTCTGGGGCCGATGCTAAGGCTCGCTTAAGCACATCAAAGAACTCCTGGGCTCACTCATCCTAGAAAAATGTAGTGTCCTTCTTCAAAAGATGCATAAAACCTCTAGTCAAATTGGCAAAGTTGACAACGAATCTCCGTAAGAAGTTTGCCATACCTTGCAAACATCGAAGATGTCTAATGTTCTTTAGGGGAGACAACTAAAGTATTGCCTCAACCTTCAAAGAGTCGACTCTTATACCCTCCTTGGAGACGATAAATCCTAATAAGTGACTAGACTTCACACAAAAGATGCACTTGTGAGGATTTAATATGACCAAATAATGGCGGCACCTTTCGAACACTAATCTCAAATGGTAGGAATGTCGCATTCTCATATGAGAATGAGCAGCAAGGTCATCCAAAAAGACTTCAATAATCAATTTGAGATCATGGAAGATCAAGGTCACAGCCCGCTGGAAAATGGCTCCGGCATTTTTAAGGCCAAAAGGCATCTTCCGATATGCAAAGGTTCCCCAAGGACAAATAAAGGTAGTCTTATGTTGGTCCTTAGGTTTAATTTGTATTTGATTGTATTCAGAAAACCCATCCATAAAGGAAAATACCTTGCTTCCCACACACTCATCCAAAATTTGATCAATAAATGGTGTGGGGAAATTGTCCTTAGAATAGGCACGATTCAAGTCACGGAAATCAGTGCATATGCGGATCATTGCCTGCTTCTTATCAACCAGAATGGGGTTTCAAACCCACTCTATCAAGGGAACAGGATAGATAAAACTAGTATTTAACAATTTTTCTATCTCAGCCTTAATCGCGGGTGCTTTCCTAGGATTCACCACATGCAAGCATTGTCAAACAAGTTTAGCATTGGGATAAGTTTTAATCTAATTTTCAACAATGCAAGGGTCGAAACCTAGAATTTCATCGTAATACCAAGAAAAGATATCACAAAATTCTTTAAACAGGCCAGTGTACTCTTGAATCTCAGCATGGGAACATTCTGCCCCAATATAGACATTCTCAATCTTGCCAGGATTGCGAGAGATATTGATAGGAATGGTAGGGGATATGTTTTCCATGTTTCCATCAGCCATTGGACCAGGAGAGCTTAATGGAACCACGAGACTACCAATTCTCTCACTAAGAACCTCCCTAAAGTCCTCGTGCTCTAAACGGTCAAGCTCAGGAAGAAAATAAGATCTATGATGCAACTCCTCCCAAGGTGGATCAACTCCAGACATTGCCTCAATAATAGGTTCATCAAAAGAAAAAACACTATCAAGGTAGTCATGTGTGTTAGAAGACTGAACTACCCATGCAGGAAACACATATGGGTCCTCCTCCTCTGTCCGTGAAGAGGAAGGAATAGGCTCTACAACACACTGAATATTAGCTTGATAAGCTATCATAGTTGCAGGCAATGACGTATCCCTCTTGATGGGATCACTCGAAGGACTCGGTGTAAGAAGAATCCAAGGATCTTCCATATAGGTTGTGTGAAAAGACACCTATCTTACTGATGAAGAATCCTCAGTGGAACTAGACCGTATCATAAGGACAGGTGCAGGACAACTAAAGCTTCCCATAAGGGATGGATACATGCCAACACCCACACTCCTAGTTGATGGCTAAGAGTGCTCTACAATCGGGATGGAAGCTCCTGAAGATGCAGCAACTGGCGGATTCTTGAATGACGTTTGATCAACCGTAACTATCTTCCCATTAAACAAGAAGCATACAAATTGAAATAGAAAAGAAGCTACAACTTGCATACTATACATCCAATTCCTACCCAGCAACAAATTGTAGTCAAGGGGTCCATCAACCACCTCGACCTCTATCGCAACAATATTCCCTCCCAAACGGACTTTAAGAGAAGGAAGAATCTTGTGCGGTCAAAATGATCTTCCATCGAAAGCAGTCAACATGGTACTGGATTTAGACAACTTGGGGGAACCCAAACCCTTCCAACACAACAAAGACATCACAGAAGCAGCAACGCTTTCATCAATCATAGTGCATTTGACGATCATGTTAAGACATTCTACGTGAATCAAGAGAGACACATAGTAAGGCAAGCGAGGATGAAGTCCCATGGTTTCAAATTTGATCGCGGAGGAATAATTATCATCATTCACACCTAGGGTAGAAAGCAAAGCGTTCCTTTGTGAAGGACAACTCTGATGTACTTCAAGTGCAGACATCGCACAAGGAGTGTGACCCAAATCCTCGACAACATAATAGTTCTAGGTGTCTTGGGCATTAGGATTGTGCCCCGAACACTTACAGATTCCCTTAGGAATGCGAGGTGCAACTTCAAGTTTATCCATAGGTTTTTCAATACGCAAAGGACTCCCAGGTGGATCACGTTCCTTTCCAAGGTTGGGTTGTGACGAACCATAGTCCTTCGCACAAGTCACAACCTTAGTAGCACAGACCATGTTGATGCAGCCATGACCACTAGTATCCGATGAATCTTTATCATCACCAGACTGATCATGGGTCCTCGAGTTCATGTTTTGATTATGAGGTAAAGGGTTGGTCAACACACCTTGGTCCTGTGCTATGAATCTCAAGGCTTCATCAATCCGAGGGCACAAGTGAGTGAGGTGGTCTTCCTTACACAATTTGTAAGGAAACTTAACCTTACGTTTAGGTTGCTTGTCACCCCCAGTATTTTGGGCATTCTTGTCATTAGAGTTGGAATTTTCATTCCTATTCCCACCCTTATGATTGTTCTTACCCTTCTTCTTATTCCTTTTGGGTTGCTGGTTACCCTTCTGATCTGACGATTGTACCGAAAGCACAGTCGTCGTTTGGGTGGGTTGAGACGAAGCCGTGGCTTGTCCCAAGGTAGATTGTTTGATAGAGAATTGACTGACCTATTTCACAATGGAATCCATAGGCTCAGAACTCATTCAACCAACAATTCCATTGGCATGTGGTCTAGGTTTAACCTTAGGGTCAAAACTAGAATGCGGATCATTAGGAATGATCTCATATAACAAACCAGATTGAGCATAAATCAAGTCTAATTACTACGCCCTAAAAATGGCTTGTTCCTTGTTCTGAACTCTAGATGTAGAAACATCCTTCTCTATAAAAGGCAGTAACGATTTATGGAACCACTCGGGGAGAAAATATGGCGGTATGAAGGTTTTAATCAATCTCTTCTGTCTACGCCACTCTTGGATATGGTCCGAGATATGCGTAGCTTTATCCTATTGAAATGTCAACAAGAGTTTCGTACCAACGTTCATAATGCACTGGTAGCTAGAAGTGGTTTAAAAAAGTCATAGCTAGGTCATCGAACAACACGAATGCCCCCCTAGGTAGCTCTATATACCATTTCGTGGGAGGCCTTGTAAGGGTGCATTGAAACAACCTTAAACAGATTGAATCTTCGTGTAAGGAATTTGAAGAGCACCATAGGTGAAATGTAGTAACATGTTGACTTAGATATTCTCATAGTTTTTCCTCAAATTTTGGGATGTCTAAGGGAATCTTATTAGGGATAGCCGACCAAACCGAGTCACGAGATACAAGATCATTTGTTAATCTCATCAAGTCAGGAAGATTTAGCGTTGCAAGGAAAGGGAGCCTAGGATGAGCAGGTCGATGTCCCGCTCCCTGATAATTTTGGTTCACATAAACCTGATTACCATAACCACCATGGCCTTGGCCATAGTGCCCTTCTCCCATTTGACTCATGTGGGGTGGCATGGAAGCACCATAATGTGGTGTACCTTGACTATATGGGGCTACAAATCCATGATTTGGAGAGTAAGTGGGTGTGATACCCGTACCCATAAGGAGAATAACTCTATCCATACTGTGGTCCATAATAAGGTCCATATGAAATCTTATGAGATGTCCCATGAGAAAATCCATAGGTAGGAATAGGCATTCTATAAGTAGGATTATGACCTCCAAAAGTAGGAATATGACCCCCTGAAACAAAAGGAGGTACTTGACTCTGAGACACAACTACGTGAGTAGCGGCAGTATGGACATGACTCGTAGCAACATTCCATCTCGAAGGACCACATGAATGTGGAGGAGGAATAGCATTCAAAGAACTAGGCATAGAGGATGAAGGGACATGTGAAATTATATACGTGGTGTTCCCTACAGTCACTCATCTAGGTTCTGGTATCTGAATGGGAATACTAGCACTAGGTCTAGGACAAATATGTGATGTGACCTCCACCGCCAGGATGGAGGGTGAAATATGACTCATGTTCCCAAATATCTCCACATGGAAGTTGCTAGGAATTCCCTCAGGCATAGTGCTAGGTTCAAAATCTGACTCAGCACATTGTACTGAATCATGTGTAGGAATACCAAAGATATCATAACTACCATAACTAGTGCTCGCAGGTTCATGATGAGTCTCGTCATCTAGCATCCAATACCGTCGACCTGTGGATGAGGGATCATACCCAATGTGTGTAGGTATATTAGGTGAATGATCATATGTAGGAACAAGTTATTCTTCTTCAACCTCATGGAGTGAAGAAGGTAGCTTAGAAATTTCATCTTTATGATCTCCCATCGTTTGTGAATTAATGTGTCAAGTAGTCCACCTGGATTGTTTGTTTCTCTCTCCCAAAGGAGGAGGATAGGTAGAAGGCGGAAGTCCTGCTAAATGACGAGAACGGCGAGGATCCACACCCAAATCCACAATGACTCAAAAAACGCAAAAGACTCTCTAATTATAAAAACCCTAGGAAAGCTAACATGCAAAGAGCATACACCAATAAAATCTAAAGCCAATCACAAGCAATCAAGGGTAGGATAAGTGAGCTCTCGAATGAAGCAGATATTTCTTTCCTAGGAGAGGCTTGAGACTCCCATACACAACAAGCAGAGGTTCGTAACCAATTATTATGGCCCTCAGCTTCAACGCTTAAAGGGACTGTGCTGTCCAACCCCAACCTGGCCGGGATGCCTGTAGAATAACCCCTGCAAAGTACCCCCTCGATATCCTAGGTAAGGAAACTAAGGTCACCTCAATATAATCAATGTTGAGGCAGACAGTCACAGGCAGGATTAACCGTATGGGTAGGGTAGCAAAGCCCAAAACTCTTGAAAGAGACCCCAGATACAAATACAATCATGGAAATATCTTCGGTGTTACTTAGTTATGACTAGGGGTCATCCCAATCAATAACCACTCACATTGCCTTGTGCTTAACTCCCTTTTAAGAGGAGGATCCTGAGAAACACTAATTATACCAAGGAATTTCACACTCTCACCTGGACAGACACATACATGTTATTGTTTAGTGGTCTTGGAGAATTTACTCACAATGAACTATTCCAAGACCCTAAAACCTAATCTTGTTGGTGTACCCTATCAAAGAAAATAGTGTAATCCATTTTAATTAAGCGTTGATTTTATTTGGCTTTATTAGTCAAAAGAGTTAGATGGCTATGCAACCAATGGTGTTATGAATCAAAATGCACACCTAACAATTGATGCAAATGCATTGTGTCAAATGAAAAACAAGGCATGCTACTACATGAAATGCAAAATTTTTCTTCAAATGACAAATGCAATCATTCCTATATGAAATCCTGACTAATACTCTAAGGAAACCTAGTACAAGTACCATGCAAAATGCAAAGTGCAATGCATAATGATGCAAAGAAGCAAATATTTTTGGATTTTTTGAATAAAAATGAGATACTGAAGCAAAATAATGACTCTACAACACGCAGACTCTGCAAGCACAATCAAACCGCACCCACAAAAAGTAATAAGGTAAAAGAGACCTAATGCACTAATCCCAAAACAAAAACTCAAAAATGCAATGACAAGAACATTCTTAAAAAAAATTCACCCTAAAAAAGGTGTCTCTGGTCAGAAACAGAGGTGTATAAAGACTCTAGCAATATCAAAGAAGACTCAAGAATCATCAAAATTCACCTAGCAACAATCAATCTTCCTCTAGAAGACAAAAACTAAGGGCATACATGACTGTTCGTATTAAACCCATGTATGTACGTGGATATAGTAGTCAAAACTGCGTATAAATGCAACTGTGAGTTAAAAACTTGTGTAAAGGAAGAAAATTGTATAAAATAAATGAAATTAGATAAGCTGAGACAAAATTCACACCAATCAGACACTACCAGGAAAAAATGCCCCCATACCCGACACAGAAACATAGAAATAAGAGCAATTCAAGAACATTGAATGCCGATAAAAACCCCCAAAGGAAAACTACTAGGAAATCCCTAGTGGAGTCACCAATTCTTTTACAGAGAGAAATTACTATGGCTTTGGGTACCACAACAAACAACTTGACTCCATAAATCAATCCTTTCCTATATGCAAGAGAAATCAAAGATCTAACACTAAAGGATCAGGATTCGTACCTTATTCCGGATGGTTGATGTAGATCCCCGTTGAGCTTTCCAACTCCAGCTTGTATTGGTAAATTTCTACCTCAACAACCAGCACACAAGACAAGCATGCTATATATAATTGTGTTAGCTCTACTCTAGCATATATAATCAATAACATATAAGCATTTGAAATCATCAATGGATAAACTATTCATTCAAATACACATTATTGGACAGGAAAAGATATTTCTATTAATATAAAACAAAGATTACAATAGATACAACCTCTGTCGGCATGTTTGCGAATTCGAGAAACTGAGTCCCCCACTTGGGCCTTCACCACTTCAATCCTCCATCTCTCGATAGCAAGCTCACAAGCAAAAGGCAAGCTTGGGAAGAACACAAAAGTGCTCCAAGGGAAAAAGGGATGTAGACTCAAGTATAAGCTTCTGCAACAATGGACTATAGTTTCTTCACTCTCATTTCTCTCATATGCTTAAATGTATCCAAAGGATTCCTTATATAGCTTTTTAATGGGGAAATGAAGGGTCGAATTCAAGCAATCTCAAGGCATATGGAAGGCCAGGAGACAAGTGAGTTGGATCCACATCAAGGAAAACTGCAAAAAAATTTGACCTTTTGTACAGATCCTGATGTATGTTGTTTTAGAGGTCAAACCCACGTATATACGCGAGAAAGGGATTAAAAGTCGCGTATGGCAATTTAAGCATGTTTTTAGGGGTGATATTGGAAACATCAAAGGTATAAAAATGGTCCATGGGGTCTAAAGAGTCTACAGAGGGAAAGGGAAGGCCATAAAAGTGTGATTCACCATGTGTGGTAAAATCATTTATAGCAGCAGGTAATAATTTTTTTCTCTGAATAGGCTCTTTCAAGCCCATTCCCCATCCCCCCAGGGGGATTCACGCCTTTTTTGTTATTTTCTACATTGTCTTATTTTTGTTTGCCTTAGATTAGTTTCATTCATGTAGAACAACATGCTTTCATTACTTTATCATATATTCCACATTTTAGTATCAAAGTAAATTGAATACTTACCCCATGACTTCCCGATTGACCCGTAACGGGAAAGATACGCGTGGTAGGAATAATTAGAAAAATTGTGATTTTTTTTTGCTTTTTTCTTATCATTATTTTCTATAAGTAATTGTTCTAAAATAAACCCCCTCCTTGACTCCTCGATTGAGGTCCACTTGGACAGATAGAGGTTCCTGGAGGGTTTTTCTTTCTAAGAAAACACATCCTTTAAACTCACTAAAATTGACAAGACTCGGGTGTGTATGATATGTACTTGGCTATGGTTCATCCGATCAGTCAATATGTATCAAAAGCAATGTGAGTGACTAGTTTAATTAGTCTTCACCTTCCCCAATCAACCTCCATCATGACAAAATCCAACGCCTCGATCAAACCGCAAGTGGTGGAAAAATACCCAAAGTAAGCAAGAACTCCTGAAAAGTGACCTCGAGGCACTGATATCTGTTACACCTTCAGGTGCATTATTAACAACAGTCTTAGAGACTCTATTCAGCCCACATATTCCTTGCGGGTAGCTATGAAGGTTTACTTTTGGACATACTCCAAGTACTCTCAGGTATATCTGGAGTCCCCACCTCACCTAATTTTAATCAACTCATATTCCACATTAACTTAAAATGTACCAAGAGGAAATCACAAAACATTCACTCCAATAACATGCAAGTACATTGATTATTTTAAGACTCCATTCTAAGGCACTGGATATTTTCTTTATATATATATATTGTGTCTCAGCTCTGTGCTTTCATGTGCTCATTTTTGTATCTTGTCATCTATGGTTGTTTATGGTTAAATCTCAAACTCCTAAGTAGCTCATTCAGTTTAACACCATCACACTAAGTAATTATCCTTAGTAATTTAATAGGGTCTACCCCCCTTGGCTTCGTTAGGAGTTAGCTTGAACGAAGGAGTCAAGAACAAGGTGACAGCCTTGACTCGAGACTTGCCCCCACAGACACACCGAGTGCCTTGAAGATTCCTTCCATGTAACCGAGGTGTGTGAAAGGTGGCAACAAACTACACATAAAACTACATCTCCCCAAAACATCAATTTCACTTTCTTGGAAAATACCATATTCAAGAGTGCCATGTTCATTCTCTTTGCTACACCATCCTATGGAGGATTATATGGAAGTGTGATTTGATGAATAATGCCATTGTGATGAAGATAGTTTTCAATTTCATCATAACTATATTATTTTCCATTATCACTATGAAGAGTGGCAATATGAGATTGTGCTTCATTTTCAATCCACACATGAAAATTTCTACATGTGTCAAATGCTTCATATTTCTCGTTCAATAAATAAACCCAACACATATTGGTGTAATGCTTCATATGCAAATGGTAATGTCATGATATGTTTATTACCATTTGCATAAGAAATAGGCATGGTGCCACATAAGTCGTATTTTATCAACTATAATTTTCTGCATTGTCTATAATTAGAGTCATGGAAAGGTTGCTTACTACATTTTCCAAGAATACACGCATCACATTGGATCACCTTCTCTAGAATTGTGAGAAAACCAGAGGCACCATTCTTATTCAACAATGCCACCTCATTTTCTTAGCATTTATTATTTATGTGACCCATTTAAATGTGAATATGGTAAAATAAAGTCCTTTTGGGTCCTATAGCCCCTTCATTAAAAAAATTATGTTTCCATCTCCACCTAGGGAACTAGTAGGCCGGTGAAACATTATTTGCAAGCCGTCTTATTTGAATGGAGACATGAAATTTTGTGAGGGTGTAGGTTTCTTTTCTAATGGTGCTTCACTCTCTTGGACATGAAAAATTTTAAGGGAGAAATTTATCCCATGGGCTATTTTTCGACCTGTATTCCAAAAAATGTTTTTCCAATTTTCCTTTTCTTTAAATTTGATTCACCAAAATTCAATGGGATATTCATGTTAAATCTAAAAATAACCAAAAAATTGTCCAAAAAACATATAAAGTACTTATAAATTTGAATATTTTTATAGAAAAATCACCAAATATTTTGGAGTTGGAAATTTAAGGATTATTAAGATTCACCAAGGCTTTTACACTTTTAGAAAATTATGGATCCTTAAAATTTCCCTACACTCAAATATTCAATATTGCGCTCCTCTCAATCACATCATTTGCTTGAACTTTCTATTTTGGTGGAGTGGCCCAAAACGTCTTCATGAGGGGTAGGTGGTGTTGCAAAAGGAGATTCCAATGATTGATCTAATATAGGGATCCTCCTTTCTAGACGTGGAATCTAAGGAAATTTTTAAGGCAAACAAATATCCCATGGGGTAATTTTCCATGTTTTTTTGCAGAAAACATTAACCAAATTGCACTTTTTGTTCTAATGATGTGCCTAAATTACATGGGGTAAGTTTTTTTTTACTCTATACATCGCCAAAATTGTAATGAAACTATATGAAATCCTTAAAAATTTGAATATTTTTATAAAAATATTTGCAAACATCTTATGGTTAGAAATTTAAGAGTTGGTAATATTTGACAAGGTTTCTACACTATAACAAAATTATGGATCCTTAAAAATTTCCTTGGTGGATTCTCATTGTCAAATTCATGAAATGTATTTACATGGGTAATTTTATCGAGACAAGAAAGACCTGTCTCAATAGTCTTGTCATTTTTATTCATTCCAAGAAAAATGATATCTCTAGAAAGTATAGACTTTTTATTTACCTCATCATAAATATTATTTCCTTGGTGGTGGTTGAGTACCCCTAGAAGATGCACTTTCGACTCCTGTTCACCAACTTTTATTCTTGTTCCTTTGGAATTAAGGAATAATAGATGGAACCAAAGACCTTGAGGTACGTCATCGAAGGAATGCAGTCATACCACATTTAATATGGATTCATTTTTCCAAGATAGTGAGTTGGAATTTTGTTTTTCAAATAGACTACACATAAAACTACATCTCCCCAAAACATCAATTTCACATTCTTGAAAAATACCATATTCAAGAGTGTCATGTTCATTCCTTTTGCTACACCATTCTATAGAGGATTATATGGAAGTGCGAGTTGATGAATAATGCCATTTTGATGAAGATATTTTTCAATCTCATCATAACTATATAATTTTCCATTATCACTATGAAGAATGTCAATATGAGAAAGTGCTTCATTTTCAATCCACACATGAAAATTTCTAAATGTGTCAAATGCTTCATATTTATGGTTCAATAAATAAACCCAACACATATTGGTGTAATAATCAATAAATGCCATGATATGTTAATTACCAATGCATAAGAAATAGGCATAGTGCCACATAATTCATATTTTATCAACTCTAATTTTCTACATTGTCTATACTTAGAGTCATGGAAAGGTTGCTTACTACATTTTCCAAGAATACATGCATCACATTAGATCGCCTTCTCTCGAATTGTGAGAAAACCAGAGGCACCATTATTATTCAACAAAAAATAATTATCATAATTGATATTCCCATATCTAGCATGCCATAAAATACTAGATGATAATTGAACTTCTTCATGATGAGAATGGTATGAAACATTTTGAGTTATTGCAGAAATCCCTTTCAAGTTAAATAATATCTCATCTTCCGATCCAATTATATTGACTTGGATGTAAGAGGATATCCTTATATCAACTTTACCATTGAATATGCAAAATGAGTGTTTCTAATGTCAAATGTGCACAAGATACAACAAGTTTCTTTACAAATGAGATAGAGAACAATAACATTATGTAATATAAAGTCAATTTAATCTAGATAGTGCCAATTGACTTAGGTTTGAGGTTGGATTTATCTGCAAAATGTACTAAACCATTTACATTGTCATTCAATTATTTAAAGATGTCTTTTCTAAATTTAATGGGTTTCACCAATGTCAAGCAACCAAGTATTTGTTTAATATCAAAATGAAGTATTAAATAGAAACTCATGTATACAAACAACACAATTTGGAACAATGAAATGAGTAGACTTAGGTACTTTACTGAATTCATGAGCTTTACCTCTATATTATTTCTACTATTTCTTGTCTATGATCTTATCCCAAGGAATTATGCATGGATTTGTTGCATTTAGTTTCTTTCCATGATGAAAAAATTGAATATGAAGTATCTCACCTTCATTATGTCTACCCCCCATTCCTCTAATGTTATTTCTTCCACATCCTCTTTCACTTCCATCACTCGTAGAATAGTCATGCGGTTGATTATTCCCTTTCTAACAAATGCACATAGTCTCTCTAGTGGAATGATTTATATTATTTACAAAGTATTTCTCTTGTTTTGCAATATTCTCCACATGCATGTCAAATTTGAGGTCTTTTAGTTGGTGACCAGCTTGAAGTGACTCAAGCTAGTGTTAATATGTGGGGTAATGGACCTTAATGAAGGTAGTTAGAGGAAGTTATTCCTTCAGACTAATATAATTTATGTCATGCATGATGGATTTTATATTCAATTCCATAGCCATGGGATCATTATATTTCAACTCTAGATTGAAGATATTTAACAACAAACCTTCAATTATTGTAGTAATAATCAATGCATATGCTTTCTTATCTATGTTCTTCCATAGGGGAATATATTTATCTACTTTAAGCTCTTCAGGTTCAACATAGCCATATCCTCTAGTCATCCCATAGGCCATTGAAGATGAGGGTATTCTTTATCTTCATCAACTATTCTGTATAGTTTTTGTTTTTGTACATTGAGCACCACTTTGAAAATAGAGACAAGAGAATGCATCTTTTTTAGGAAAAAATACTTGTGCAGAAAATATAACTTTGTTGATATAGTGTTTCTAGGATATTATGTAAGATAGATTAAAGTCAAAAGATTGGTATTTTTCAATGCACTACAATAGAATCTATGCATAGATCTACAATCTGTAAAAAATTCTTACAACATAGTGACCATACAATAGATTGCAAGAGTCTTACTATCTCTAAAAGATACATTATTGTGAACAATTTAATATTTTCAATACAATGTATTCTATCAATGTTGTAGAATGTGTTTCAATCATACAATCCTCAAATTTACCACGTAGATAATAATACACAAAATAATAGGGAATTAAAGAATATGTTTGTATCAACAACTATTGTCCACATAGTAATATTGACTATGAAGTATTATATTACTATATCATATTTTTCCTAGATAAATTCATACTAGCCAACCCATTTTGTTTGAAACAAACCCATATTGAGATAGGAATAATAAAGAGTACACAATAAGCAGTCAAATCTAATATTGGATGGATAATTAGGAAAAATATGTATTGTAATGTAATAGTATCTACATATATGTATATAATTAAAATATAGTTATTGGACATCATAGTTGCATAAACAAGGTCACAATTACGAGTAAGGAGAGATTCACAAATGGAGATGAAGCTTATAGATATGAGTCTCATATGGTAGGTCATAGCTACATGATGGAGATGGTGAGTTACAGTTCCAGGTCATAGATGGTGAGACAAAACTCTAGGTTGGTATAAAATAATGAGGAGGAGTAGGTTGAGCAGTCACAAACAAGGAACCCTTATAGAGAAAAATATCATTCACATGAATATCCAACATAATGAACCCAAATGGTTGAGAAGGAAGAAAATGATTGGTTAAGGAATCTTTTCTTGTTGATACACCATACAAAACAAAAATATAGTATGTGTTTTAGTATTTACACCATGATAATTTTAGTGTTTAACCACGATAGAGTACTATACTAGACTATAGACTAGAGAAAGGAGAAAAACAACATGAGCAAATGAGAGTAGTGAAGTTGGGGGTGACAAAGAATGTGAATATAACAACTTCTTGATGTGGAGAGAATAGACTTGAAGGAGTGATAACATGGGAGAAATTGGAGTCATTTTCAAACTACACATCATTTATTTGGGCTTAACATCATAATTTACCACTTATCCTAAGTATTTTGACTCAAACACGTGCTTACATCATCAACATCTCATTAGATTTAGTTATTTTGGCCTCCTCTTTTTGGGGAACCTAACTAGTATGATTTTCATGATTAAAGCACCCAACTCATTCCACTAGGATCATTTCACCTAATTTTTAGTTAACAGGACTCATAAAGGCGCCCTTCTACTAGATTTGACCTAATTTCACATAATTCTTAGTTAACTAGAGACAAAAAGGTGCCCTCACCTAATTTTTGGCATCTAGTTGAGTTATGAATTAGTTACGCTCAGTTTAAACTTCCTCCGATTTTGTTAGAGTCAATTACATTGCAATTAAGTGGTTAACTCATGTTTCAAGTGGTGTTATCTGACCATTAAGACACTCTCATGCATTGAATTCAAATGACCTCTCTAGGACTCAAATTTGCTTGGATATTCATGCCATTGTTTAGCATTGTAAACTATATACTCAGTTAATGATAATGATTTATTGTTGTAAACCATTTGCATAAGTATTTTGGTAGTCATTGATGTAAAGATCCGCATGCATCTATTGTAACAATTGTTCTTGTTTTCTAGATCCGTTGTGCTTAAATTTAAATGGTATTAGATCCATGTAGGACAAGGAAGCTCTTCTACAAAGTTTTACATGGATCTTTGATGAAGCATAAGAGAATTTGAAACCAAATTTTGATGGCATATAATTCTGATTTTTGACATCAATCTGTCGACAATTCAACAAGTCTTGGATTTTATAAACATTGAATATCCAACAACAACATGGGATTGTCAGATGTTTGACATAAAATGGTCAAATATCCGACTACAAATATATTAATATAAGTAGAATATGCGACAAATAGACATCGGATATTCTACGACAAACTTGTCAGATATTCAATCCCCAATCCTATCAAGAAGGAATGATATCCGAAGACAGACCCATCAGATAATTGATGTAAAATACTTTATAGACAATCGTATAGATGAAGCCATTTTCCACCAAAAGTATGGAATCAATGTTAGAAAAGTGGGGAAGGACATCAGGTATCCATTGAAATAAAAGAGAAAAAAAAGTGAGATTTGTCTTTGGTGGTATGAAATACTCATCAAATATAGTGAGAAATCCATCGGATATTTGACACTGATCTATATTAAAAAAAAAAAAACTAGTTCTATGACCACAACTATGATAGGTAGCAGACTGTTTCTGGTATCCAGAGAAGCAGTATTTCATGTAAGAAGTCAAGTAGTATAGTAATGAAATATGTCACGAAAAATCCATACCGATTTACATAACCTCATTTGAGTACTTAATTGAATCTCAATATGAGTTCTAGTGACAATGCCTTTCAATTCATGAAATAATGAAAAATCAAAGAAAACCCTATCTTAATAGACATAGCTCTTGGAAATGGAGTTGGTTTAGAAAGCATAGACATAGCGTATGATTTTCCCTCTAGAGTTCTATTTTATCTATCTTGTCTACATTTATGGGATGTGCTTGAAATTTGGTAGTTTTGGAGTTTTTATACAACAACATTTTAGCTTGAAGTTTGGAACTAATAATCTAAATAACTATTAACAACTAGAAAATCAAAATTTGGAGATTTAATGAGGAATGGGTGTGCACTTTTGTCAAAATAGGTAAAATTAGGTTTTTCTTTGTTGAGTTGATAGATTTATTACATGCGTCTAGAGATTAATTTGGGAAATATACCTCATGGGTTTTTAAACCAAGGTTAGTGTATTTACTAGTTCTGTGACCACCAACGTGATAGGTAGTAGTATGTTTCTTCTATCCAGAGTCACCACCAAGTCTATGGAATCCAACTGCTGCTAGCCATGACCATATTCTATCCTACTACTGTATCTTTTAGGCCACCATGGTGGGATTTTAGCTGATTTGTTGATTCCCTAAACCACCAACATGAACTGCCAGTGAATTATTCCACCAATCGTTTGAAAGTTACTAGTGCCGAGAATGTTTCAATAATTTTTTATAAGGGAATTAATGGGGAACATCAAGGAAATATTACATCCTTATATCATGCACACACTAAATTTGTATAACATATGGTTGATATAGACGTGTGTCAATTGACAAAAATCCTTTATAGAATGAAAAATATAACAAGGTTATCTTTCATGACATGGCATCAAAAGGTGAAGTGAATTAATTTTTTTTATCAGTAATAAGATCTCATTCTATTACTTAACTTGGAAAAGGAAAACACTTACATATTCGATTCTAACTCCAAAGACATGGATCCAGGCTGTAGTCATGAGACCAAAAAGTAATAAGATGTAGTAAGTTCCAAACAGAGTATATACATATAGTATGAGCTTCCCAGCCTTTATACATTGGTAGCTTATCAGATAAAAAAATATTAAGGAGAGAATTGGTCATGCAGTGAACCATTGACAGAGAAGACAGAGGGAAAAACTGGTAGAGATGGATAAGTTAGCTAAATATTTCTATTGGACTCAGCCTCATCGTCACTATATTTGTTGGTGCCTTCTCCCTTGGAGTTCTTGTTAGCTACTTGAGAATGCTGGATGGGTGGCTCTGAGAGTTGAATGATGTATGCCATGTGGATAAGGTTTGGTTTAACATATTCCTTGAAGGTGATGCCAGTGAGCTTCACTAAATCACCAAAAAATTATCTCTCCCTCATAGCTTTGGTGAGTATAAAATTTAGTTGCCATTAATTGGAAATCGCCACATCTAGAATGATTAAGAGCTTGAAGCCCTCCAATATTTTGTTTTCCATTTTTTCAATGGAATCATGAATGTGGACAAGGGTCTCTTCGTGAAAAAGTTCCTCCCATTCAATGTTCTCCGCTTCTTTACAATGAGAAGTCATGACCAGACGGTTTGAGGTAGTGGGCCTGTGGATGTTGGAATGCAATGTAGTGGGATGCCAGAGCCAAGCATCCATAGAATTGATGTCTGGATAAACCCGGTCAACCCAAGTTTGCAGATAGGGGGAGTGAAGGGACGAGCCAATGGACTTTTGTGAGAGGATGACATTTATGTTACCCAAGTTGTTACTATTATATCGCTTTCCCTGCATATGGATAAATCTCTAGTTCCCAGATCAGGTACTTCGGAGCATGGCGAGGAGGTTGTGGTGGTCCTTGTAGAACTAGAGATATATGATTCACACCATGGCAGAGAAACTCATCAATATTTTTTATAATTTGAAAATCAACTTGCATGCACAAGATTTCCATTGAAGCATGAGGAAGGACAAGAACAACAGTTTTAATCCTTGAGGGGACATGGGGAAGGGCATGCCACTTTCCCTAGCACGTTCCTTGTCTCCCTCAGGCCTTCCATCATATATTCCTATTAACACCATTGTTGATGTATTTGTAACTTCAGAGTGTATTCACTTGTATATCTTATGTATTGTACCCCGATGTTCCTATCAGGAAGTATCAGTAATGTAACTGAGTCATGTCATACCCAGATGTTCCTATCAAGAGAATCAATAATGTAAACAAGTCATGTAAAGTCATAGAGTTTAACCCTCCTAGTTGATCAGGGGTTAAAGTCCCCGCAGTTGTGGGGCACTAGGGTTATTAGAATCTCCTAGAAAATTCAGCCCTAGTAAGTTATTGTCAAGTCAGAAACTAGTATAAATAGAGAGTGAGCCTCTCTATTTATCTCACAGTCACTCACACTCAGTTGTAGGGCATGAGTGAGAGAGAAGGAGCTGGGATAAGAGAGAGAACAATTTTTGGACATCATTTTACTATATTTGGGTTTTATTGCTTCTATTAGTGCTTATTCTATCTCTGAGGAAGTTGCAGGGTTTTCTCCTTTATGTTTTCCCTGAGGAAAATCTTTGTGTCTATTGTCTCTTGTGATTGATTGTTGTGCATGTTATTCTCTTAGATAAGATCCTAAGATAATACTATCTAAATTGGTAAAAATCTAAAAAGGTATCAGAGCTAACCTGAGAAGAAGACACTATGCAGATGCAGAAGCTAGGGATTCTTACTTCTTGGGTCTCTCTCCATAATACATCAGCAAAAGGAGTCTAGGCTGAACCTCCATTGAAGGGTGCATCTTTTTGTCGAAGCAGAATTTGATTTTGAGCATTTTCAGTTTTTGACCTACCACTGCGTTGGGAAATTAGGGCTTTTCACTAAATAGGAATTTTTGAGTGAGCCTAGGCTAGGATTTCTCTCCTCCTCAAAATCGTAGTTTAGAGACAAAAATAAAGGTTTTTGGTTGGGTAGAACTCTAGTAAATTCAAACCCTAATCTTCCCTAGAACTAGAAAACCAGCACTACAGAAGATTATCTCTAGATCTAGTTTTTAGCTTCTCAAATTGGTAAGATCTAAATATTTTTTATTTCCATTTGAGGTTCTCAGTTAAGATGTTGTATAACACCAATATTGATGAAAATCTTGAGGGAGCTGATAACTTCTAATCTTGGAAGTATAGGATCTCCATGGTTCTGGAAGAAAATGAGTTGGACTCTTGCATGAGTGAAGAGGTTCAAGTTCCAGAGGGAGATGAGTTTAAGGCCTTACACAAAAATAAATTGTTCATGGCTAAGAGGATTATTGCTTATTCAATCAAGGATCACCTCATACCATAGGTGTCCTCCCTAAAGACATGTAAAGTAATGTTTGATGCCCTGACCAAACTATTTGAAGGAAAGAACATAAATCAAAAGATGACTTTGAGGAACCAGTTGAAGAATGTGAAGATCTAGAATGTAGAGACAATACAGTCATACTTTACAAGGGTATCCCAGATCAAAGAACAACTTGAAGTAGTGGATGAAGAAGTGGATAATGCAAATATTGTGATGACCACCTTAAATGGTCTCCCTAGGTCATGGGACTCCTTCATTCAAGGGATTTGTGCTAGAAGAAAGCTAGTCATCTTCAGTAGACTGTGGGAGGAATGCTCACAAGAAGAAGCTCAGATAGTAGCTTGAGAAGAAAATATGGGAAGTGAATATTAATCTCTCACAATAAATTCCAAGAAAAGCAGAAGGGACTATTATCATTCCAAAGGTAAGCATTCTAACTAGAAAGATAACTCTAGAAAATCTAACAAAGATATATCTAAATAAAAATTCTTTACATGTGATGAAAGAGGACACTTTGCAAGAGATTGTCCCAATAATAAGAATAAATCTCACAAGAATAAAGGAAACAAGAGAATACATCATGCTCATGCTATAGAGGATGATGAACCTTCCACAAAGAGAATCAAACAAGAAAGTGATGATTCTTCAAGTGATGAAGAATATGTTTTGATTTCTACTCTCACAGGAACTATCACACATGGAAGAAATGATTGGCTTATAGATAGTGGGGATTCCAAACATATGAAAGGATTCAAAGAATCCTTTGTGAAACTTTATGAACATGAGTCACCTCACAAGGTGAAACTTGGGGATGACTACCAATATCCAATAAAAGGTAGTGGTGAATCCTCCTATAAGCTAGACTTTGGAAAGTCTATGAAGATGAAATATGTCTTGTTTATACCAATACTAAAGAAGAATCTCCTCTCCATATCTGCATTGGATACAAAAGGCATAAGGGTTGCATTTGTAGATGGCCAAGTTCTTATGTGGCTAGAGGGAAAGACTATAGACGATGCAGTTGTGATTAGAGAGAAAGAGGGAGGATTATACAAACTGAAGGGCAAACCAGAACAAGATTTGGTCCATGACTCAGTAGAACCAAACGAACTTTGGCATAGAAGGCTTGCACATGTGCACTATAGAGCACTACCACTTGCAAGAAAAGCTGTTGAAGGTCTTCCAGAAATACAGACAAAACATGACGGTGTATGAAAAGGATGTGCGAAAGGAAAGAACACAAAGAAGACATTTCCAAGTAGCGAAAGCAAGGAAAAAAGAATCTTGGAAATCATCCACTCCGATGTATGCGGTCCAATGTCATCCAGTTCATTGGGTGGGTATGTATATCATGTTTCTTTCATTGATGATTTTTCTAGGAAGACATGTATATACTTCTTGAAGAACAAAGACGAGTTTTTCAGTAAGTTCAAGGAATTAAAATCCTTGATCAAGAACCACACAGAAAAGAATATCAAAACCTCTCGAGCAGACAATGGTGGATAATTCACATCAAATGAATTCAAAGAGTTATGTAGAGATTTAGGGATTAAGAGGGAGTTGACCACTCCATATAATCCAAAACATAATGGGGTTGTAGAAAGGAAGAATAGAATGATCAAGGAAGCAGCAAGGGAAATGCTTCATGATCAAGACCTTCCCATGCATCTATGCGTAGAAGCTTCTAGGACAATGGTGTATGTACAGAACCGTACTCAACACAGAGTACTCGAGAAGAAGACACCTGAAGAAGTATTTTCTAGAAAGAAACTAGAGGCCAGCCATCTCAGAACATTTGGCTTTCTAGTGTACATACATATTCCAAAAGAAAAGAGGGAAAAGTTAGATCCTTATAGAAAGAAGGTTATATTTTTGGGATATATTAAAAGATTGAAATCCTACAGAATATACTACCCAAGATTCAAGAAGATCGAAATCAGCAATGACGTAACATTTGATGAAGATTCAGCTTACAAAAAATCCAGAAAGAGACTAGTTGAAGGCTCCAAAGAAACAGAAGTACCCAGAATTCAGGAAACAACTATGAACGATGCAAATCAAGATGAATATTGAGAAACAGAAGAACCTCAGGAACCTATAGTTCCACCCCAAGAGAATAATTCTCACAACAGGAAACATGCATGGGTACGAGAGGCTATCCAAGGTGTACAAAGATATGGGGCTCCAGAATAAATGCACAGAGAGAGGAAAAGAACCAGGTCCTGCTTCAGTTATGTAGCCCTACTATGTGACATCATTGATAAAGAACCTTGCAACTATGAAGAAGCAGTAGAGAAGAAAGAATGGAAGATGCTATGATCGAGGAGTACCAATCAATCATGAAGAATGATGTCTAGGATGTTTTCCCTAGACCAGAGGCGAAGTCTGTTGTGACTTCCAAGTGGATCTACAAGATCAAGCATGCTGCAGATGGTAGCATAGAGAAACATAAAGAAAGATTTGTGCCTCATGGCTTATCCCGGAAAGAAGGAATAGATTATGAAGAAACTTTTTCACTTGTAGCTAAATACACTTCCATCAGATCAGTACTTTCTCTGGCTGTAGTAATGAAAAGGAATATACACTAGATGGATGTCAAGAATTCTTTCTTGAATGGTGTAGTGTATGTGGAGAATCCACTCGGTTTTGAGACACATGATAGGGAGACTCATGTGTGTAAATTGAAGAAATCCTTTTGTGATTTGAAACAGGCACCCATGACATGGTACAGAAGAATTGACAGCTTCCTATCCAGTTTGGGATTTACTAAGAGTAAAGCAGATTCCAACCTTTACTACAAGGTTGAAGAAGGGAACCCAGTGATACTCCTACTATATGTAGATGATCTGTTTGTAATAGGTGTGGATGGATTGATTTCTTATACAAAGAGGAAGCTTGCCGCCGAGTTCGAGATGAAGGACTTGGGTATGATGCACTATTTTCTAGTCATGGAGGTGTGGCAAAGTACAAATAGAATCTCCCTGGGATAAGGGAAGTATGCCATAGAGATCCTGAAGAGCTTCAGGATGATGGACTGCAAGGCCATGACCACACCTATGGCATCAAACCTAAATCTATTGAGTGATTTTTCATCAGAGACAATTGATGCTATGATGTATCATCAGATGATTGGGTGCTTGATGTACCTGACGAATATGAGACCATATATTTGCTTTGCTATGAACACATTGAGCCAATTCCCTTGGATCCAAGACATGTTCACTTGATTGCTGCAAAGCATATTCTGAGATACTTGAGGGGAATAGTTGATTATGGGCTCAAGTATGAGCTGAATCAAAATATTAACTTGGAAGGTTATATTGATTCAGATTGGGTAGGCAATGCAACCGATAGGAAGAGCGCTTTAGGGTACTGCTTTAGTATGGGATTAGGTGTGATCTCTTGGTTTAGCAGGAAGCAATCTTGTGTGGCATTGAGTACAGCCAAATCATAGTATGTCATATCTTCTTCAGCTAGTTGTGAGGCAGTGTGGCTGAGGAAGCTACTATATGATTTATTTGATCTCCAGCTAGATGCTACTTGTATATATTGCGACAACCAAAATTGTGTGAAGTTGTCTAAGAACCCGGTGTTCCATGACAATTCGAAGCATATCGAGATCAAATATCACTATATCAGGGATATGGTGTAGAGAGGAGTAGTGAAGCTGTAGTACATTTTGACGGATGAGCATATAGCTAATGTGTTGACCAAGCCATTGGCCAGAGTGAAGTTTGAGTACTTCAGGTAGAAGCTTGGTGTTCTCCAGTTCGAGGTTCCCTCTAATGGGAGGTGATGAGTCCGAGAGCCTTTCTGACATGGTAGAATTGGTTCCCTCTATGGTAAGATATAAGTGCAGGATCCTTTCTGACATGGTGGTAGGTGGGTCCTCCCATGGTTAGATGTAAGTGCAGAGCCTTTTTTATTGGGTCAAATGTAAGTACAAAGCCTTTCTGACTGTGTTAGATACAAGTGTTGAGCCTTTCTGACATGGTGGCAGGCTAGGCCTCCCATGGTCAGATGGAGTGCTGAGCCTTTCCAATGCGGTGGCAGGCTAGGCCTCCCATGGTCAGATGTGATTTCTAGGCCTTTCTAACATGGTGGTAGCATGGGCCTCCCATGGTAAGATATAAGTGCTGGACGAGCCTTTTTGACATGGTGGTAGGATGGGCCTCCCATAGTCAGATGTGAGTGCTGGGACTTTCTGACATGGTGGTGGATGTGTTCCTCACATGTTCAGATGTGATTGTTGGGTGTGCCTTTCTGACATGGTGGTGGATGTGTTCCTCCCATGGCTAGATGTAAGTGCTGGGAGGGCCTTTCTAACTGGGTCAGATATAAGTGTGAAAGAAGATGAAGACCTACATGGAGGCTAGGCCTACAACCATCATGAAAAAGGGCTGGCTCTGTAGAAATTCCTACGATGAGTAGAATTGAGATATAGCACCAGTTGATCAAGATAGTGGAATCAATGATGATGATGATCCAGTTTTGATGATCATCCAGCTTTGATGATGATCCTGTTTCGATGATGATCCAGTGATGATTTGGCTTTGATGATGATCCAGTGGTGATCTAGTTTTAATGATGATCCAGTAATGATCCAGTTTTGATGATGATCCAATGATGATCAGGCTTTGATGATGATATAGACTTGATCTAGAGGAGAAGACTTGCATTGATGAATTGTGTTAAGAGAATACCTTCCTAGTTAAGAGGGAGTGCTCATGTATTTGTAACTTCAGAATGTATTCACTCATATATCTTATGTATTGTACCCTGATGTTCCTATAGGGAAGTATCAATAATGTAATTGAGTCATGTCATACCCCGATGTTCCTATTGAGAGAATCAATAATGTAAAAAATTCATGTAAATTTATAGAGGTTAACCCTCCTAGTTGATAAGGGGTTAAATTCCCCGCAGTTGTGGGGCACTAGGGTTATTATACTCTCCTAGAGAACTCATCCCTGGTAAGTTATTGTCAAGTCAAAAACTAGTATAAATAGAGAGTGAGCCTCTCTATTTATCACACATTCACTCACACTCAGTTGTAGTGCATGAGTGAGAGAGAAGGAGTTGGGATAAGAGAGAGAACAACTGTCGAAGATGATATTACTATCTTTGGGTTTTACTGCTGCTATTGGTGCCTATTATATCTCTAAGTAAGTTGCAGGGTTTTCTCCTTGATGGTTTCCCCAAGGAAAATCTTTGTGTCTATTGTCTCTTGTGATTGATTGCTGTGCATGTTATTCTTTCAAATAAGATCCTAAGATAATACTATCTAAATTGATAAAAATATAACAACCATATGGAAACAACACCTGCTACTGAAGTAGATGCCACTAATCCCTTAACCATGAATGGTATTAAATGCATGCTACACACTCAATTATACAAACAACCACTGATACTTTGTCATGTTAGTCAACAACTAGTTAAGATTACTCACAACTTGTTTAAATAGGAATTTCCTAGATTATGTAATTTTTAATTAAAGTATTTTTTTTAGAAATAAGTTAATAGATATTGTGTTGCATAGGTTCTATAATGTTACTTATAAATGAATGGTCTAGCATTTAAACCCTCCATTTTAGCATTTACATTGAAAAGAGAGCTAGTCTAGTAGCAACAGAGCTAGTTGTAGAACCAACAGTTGGTTCTGTAATAGTCACATATGTATATCTAGATCTATATTTTTCTAGAGCGAGATGAAGATCCTACTGATTTAATAGTTTAAGAACAAAAATATAATGGTTGTATTAGTGTTACTATAATAAGGGCTTAGTTGCAGTAAGTACAGATCGAGTATCATTATCCATAGCATATCCAACTTACCTTTTCCTTTTTCCAGTCCTAGATCCGTTCTTGTACCCACCATATTATGACCATTTATAGGAAGGTCAATCATAGTTAAAAATAGCTTATATATTACTGTAGTAAGTGAGCTCCATAGTTTCCATACGAAACGATGTTAAAATTAAATACCTTATGTGCTTGTATATTAGGTGATAGGGATAAAAGGAATATATATTTAGGATAACCATAGAATAGAGCTACATTTAAATATAAGTTCAATAATAAATTTTGTAAAATTCATATTGAATTACATAGTTATTAAATGTACACTCATTCAAATAATTATATATTATGCAAATCATAATATTATGTTACTAAAGTGTGGTTTTCTCCACTACCACATGCAAAAGAACTACCCTAGATCGTCGAGATAATAGGGTAGAGTTCAATAATGTAAACGAGAAATAAAAAAGAACAATAATAACAATATTTCTAAAATTTTTAGATATATTATACTAACTAATAAATATAAAAGCATTCATACCTTTTTTCTATAATGTGGGCCACCGTAGCCGTCCCAAGGAAATGGTCCTGCAGCTCCATAGTTTGGTTCTCCATCCTCTTCCATGAATGGTTGTGAAATGGGGAAATGGATCCAAATGGGTACATAGTAAACTCAATGTACACCATGGGAATGGCACGGAGGAACAATGGAAAGGGGTTGCAAAGTTTGGGAATATCAAGAATGTAAGGAACATGGAATGTGTAAGAATGAAGAATGTTTGAGGGGAGACCTTCACAATGTATTTATAGAATGATACATGGTTTTTTGACCCATGGTATTTATCTAGGGTTTTTGACCCATTCTCATGTTTAGGGTTTTTTGGCCCCTTTTTGGAGAGAGTGGGGATAAATCACAATAAATGCTCAACTTCCCTTCATTTATGGGGAGGGAATAGTAGTGTTTTGGACCATATTTGGTGGATTTTTAGTTGTGAATGTCAAAATGGAGGGAATATTGATGGGAATATGCTGTGTGACAATGGTTTAGACCATGGAGAGCTAGGTGAACATTTTTTGGTGCTAACGGATTGACCCCTAATGTGTGAGGGCATGAGCTCATCTTATGGATGATAGACATCATAGGATCTGTTAACACTCTATCAAAGTTTTGAGTATAAGAGATATGTGGGAGGTTTGATCCTGTAAAAAAGTGTTGGGAAGGAAGCCTGAGATTTTGTAAAGAGGCTGATGGCATATACGAGATAACATTTAGCCACTAGAATCAGCCACGGTGGAAATGAAGGAAAGGACAATGTAAATTGGTGGCCCCACCCTAGATTAATGAATATTGAAAGCGGCAAGACACTCCATGGATCTAAGATGCAGGGTAAAGTAGATATTGATCTAATGGTAGATCGACAATGCCAAAATATTTTGCACAGCAAACATGCTTGGCCAAAGCCACTTTTTTGAATCGTGAAATAGGTTAAAAGGTGGAGGCATCTAACGACCGAGGTTGGGATCCAAGAAGATCCACGGGATAGCAAGGATGCAGTAGCAATTTTAGATTACGAAAAGTGGTATAGATAACTTAGATCGATGGTCACTACAAGAGTAGAGGGAAATCTACGGTCATGGTTTATTTCACAATTTAAACTAGCACGGAGGGGACTAGAATCTCGCATCACAAAAAGTGGTAGGGTCCACTTAAATAAACTATTGTGAAGAAAAGTTGATCTTGATTGACGGTTGAGTTGCACATGCATGAGGTAAGGAAAAGTGTAGCATAAAGGACCTCACATACCAAAGGCTCAGATCGCAAGTAGTAATATTCATGGTGGAAGCTTCTTGGGAAAGGCGCGAAGGTTATGCTATGTAAAAAGCTATAAAAGGATTGACGTGAAGTTGGAAAGGTGTGTATTTTCCAAAGCCTTGAAGCTGCCGAATACCCAACCACATACAGAGCGCTAGTACGGACAAACTAGGAGACTGTGCTAAAAACCAAGGTAGGCCCCTGATACCTCTTTAGTGCTATTTGAAAATGGATGTGATAGGAACAATATAAGTGGTAGGGGTGAGAGATGATACAGAACCTGAGGCCACATGTTGGAGGGAAAAGGAAAGTATCATAGATGAGAATGCCAATATTTTCGATACCATCTTGGTGGGAGAAGCCATTGAAATCGCCAGAGGTAAATTGGAAATACTTAAGGATCGAGGTAGAGATACCTACGGTGTTTTAAATATTTTTTCCAATTTTTCTCTAATGACCAAACCCCCCATTTCCCTAAGTTTGTCGAATGGTGTGCAGACAATTTCTCTATTGTCGAAGAAGTCATTATGAATAAGTGAAAATCCAAAATTCTTTGTTTAGTCCAGGCTTCCATTGTTCACAAAACCATGCACATCTTAGACGATTTTGTCCATATATCCCAAAATTACCAAGGGGAATATATTATACATTACTTAAGAGAATCTACTGACGAAAGTAGAAAAACCTTCTTGAAGTCCTATTCAAAACCCAGTGGCGAACCCATCGACCTATCATACCCTATCAACCTTAGCCAATTCAATGAAGAAGTGTAATTGTGTATATCCCTGGCCAGTCAATTTTTAGGTCTAGATATTGATGCTTATGTCACAGAGTCATTGTTGATTCTATTGTTCATCTTGAGTACTTGTCTGGCCTAACCTGAATTTCCTAGGCAATCTTATTAGTCTCGATATCTTAAGTTTGATGAATTCCTAGTCGAGAACATCTATTCATAGTTAGCGAATTTCGATGAAACTAAAGTGTTCAGATTCTAGTCCTTTTTGCTGAGGATGTTTATAGCTTATAATGAAGAGGACCTACAAGTACCTGAATTTGAAATCACTATTGATATGGCCACGGACTATTGTAAGTTCATGAACCAATTGATGGCCGAAGTATATGACCTTTTCTTTCAGGAAAGGTTACCTAGGGTGTTTCCTGAGATGAGACAAATGCTACAGTTGTCAAATAGCAAGAAGATAGGAGACTGGTTCCTGATAGAATTCAGAACGACCATAAGATTGTATGACTTTGTGCATCAACCCTACATTCTGCCATCTTTTCTAACCGCCAAGGTTTTCTCCCTGGAATTGATTCGGTAAAGACTCACTATTGAGGAAGTGCACTTCTTGAGCTATAAAAAGAGCTCAAATTTGATCTTCCTCTGGGACGTGGGACCATACACAGTCAGAAGCAGAGTTGGTTTGACACTAGTTACCAACCTACTCAGTGGCATGGGGTTTTCTCCGGAACAAGTGGTAAACTACGACACTCATCAGATAATTTCCAAAAGGAGGAAGGCTCACATGTGCAAGCCTTTTAAACACATTAAGATACTCAGACTCAGGGAAGCAACAAAATGGGACGATTTCCCTAATCCTGTCCCAATGGACACCAACATAGAACAAAGCACTAGCTCACACCTACCAAGAATAACTTCTCCCCAAAGAGAATTGGCTAAAATAGTTGCAATAGCCGGGGATGTCTCATCGTTGGTCAGCTATTCAGTGAGTTCAGTGAAAAGAGGGGGTCCGGAGCCTATGGACACTGAAGAGGTGGACACAGCCAGTATGCCCAAAAGGTAGAAAATAGAACAAGGGAAACAATTAGTGCGGGTTAAAAAGGGAAATACAATGGGATAGATGAAGAAGAAGAATATGGAGAAAAAACATAAACAAGAAGAGCTCGAGGCTGCCAAATTATAAATCCAAGAATATGTATTTGATAGGAAAACTCCAAACAGGCATTCATCCAAAGAAGATTGGCTAGGATCTTACCAGGAAAGGGCTAATAAAACTTTGAAAGAGACAACAGAGCTATATAGTGAGGCAATGTGGTTGCCTTACCCTAATGTGGCATTAAATACTATAAGGGATCATGCCACTTACACCCTTATCTTAGCTTTGGCAATGGGAAATAAGGTGTCATAGGTCAATGTGAACCTCTCAAAGGTTCCCACTACTAACATAATACACCTCAACAAAGAAACCGGGGATATCTTGAATGCTAGACTGCTTAAGGCCACCATACAGATGTCCAAGCTAGAGGAAAGCAAAACAAAGACTTTGAATCTTTTGATAAAGGTAAGAGTGGAGAACAAAGCCCTCAAGGCCCAAATCAACAATTTGCAAAATGAAGCAATACAAATAGATGGACCAACACATAAGGGAGTTTTGGCTCAGAAATTACTCGATGAGAAGGAGAAAGAGATCCAAACACTAAAAAGGAAGTTGAAAATCCTTGTTACCCAGCTCACCCAGACAGAAGAATTGGCTGATTTTAAAAAGGAGAAAGAGACATTGAATGCTGAGCTTACTGATTGCAAAGCCAAGCTGGTAAAACTTGAAGAAAAGGAAAGGCAGTGGGGAGTAGACATCGAACTTTTGAAGAAAATAGAAGCAGAATTAAAAGTGATATTAGCAATAAAAGAAAGGGAGCTTCAAGGAAGGAGTGATGAGAGTGCAATTCGGTTCTCTATCTAGACATTGGTTCTCTTTATAGAGAAATCTACCAGATAGAAATCGGTTCTCTATCTAGAGAAATCTACCAGATAGGCTTGAAAGATACAGAACTTGTCAAGTTAAAGCAATAGATCAAGGAACTAGAAAAGGAAAAGGGCGAGGAGAGACAAGGAAAGGAAAAGATGGAAGATAAATTCTAAGGACTGATTCAACAAAAATGCCAAGTTAAGCCAACAGGTGGTTGGTAAAATTTCCTTGCAAGGTGCTAGACATTTGATCTGGGACCAGATCATTATAGAGGCTGACAAGTTTTGACCTTATATAGATTTCATTGAAGACCAGGAAAATGCGATGATAGAGGCCAAGAAAAATGTCCTCGCCGTATTAGGGGAAATGTAGAAAAGACCTTTTGCAATAGCAGAAAATGATGTTGCTTTCCTAAGCTCCTTGTCAGATGATTCAGCCAATTGGTACGGTATCCAAAACAAGGTTGTTGTTGTCTTCAAGGCTAGAAAGGTAATTGTAAGCACAGGATGTTGGAGACTGTACAAGCCAAAATAAAGGTTATTGAGCACAAATTCAAGGAGGTTATTAGGCTATTCAAACCACTGGTAGGAAAAGGGATCCATTTATTATGGGAAGAGAAGGGTTTTTTATTGTCCCAAAAGGAGTATCAGGAGCATCTAGTTCATTGCTGATTAGACAACAAGAAGTTTGGAGACATGCAATAATTATTGTCAGGAAATATCAATTTTGATAAGTTGGCTAGTGAATTTGAATTGTTGTTTGATTTTAAAGCTACCTATGCTGAAGTCCCTAAGACTTCGTACCTGGAAATGATGGAGCTCAAAGCACAAGCATTCGACATGGCAGTTGCGACTCTACTTGGTCCTGACCTATGGATATCCATTCAGCAATATGGGTTCACCAAATTCAAAATGCATCCATAGAAGCAACAATGATAGTACGTGGGAAGTTTTCTCTATGTGCACGCCCTTTCCAATGGTCACCTCTCCCAGAAATCTATACAGCTATCACTCACCAGATAGAAGCATGGAAGAATATCGTGCATATTTTCTCCTGCATTCCATATTTCATTTTTCAATTTTTATGTAAATCGTGGCCGATGTGTCACCTAAGAGTTTGTTAGAAGTTTTTTTTCAGTTGTAACAAATTTTGATTCCCAAACATCGGTTTAGGAAGTCCAAAATACTATAATTTTACCTCCTAAAAAAGGAGAAAGGGTTGGAACCGATGTAATTTTGCAGTGTATGCTTTCAAGAATATTTTAATAAAGTTGCACAACCAAGGTCGACATTTTACACAGGGATTCATGTGTTGTTTGTATTACAGCCTGTGGCTTCCTTTCTCATGTGAACATTTTTTCTAGTTTATCTCTCCCACTATGTTTTCTTTCATGTCTGAAATAAGTGTATAACAGTTTGGAATTCATACATGCTATGCTCCATCTGTTGTTTCAGATATTCACCAAAATCTTTCTTCTAAAGTTAATAGAGAATTCATTCTGCAATGCTCTGTGTTGATGGTTTGTTCATGTTCTTCTTTTCAACCAGACAATTATAATTTGACTGTGATTGACTGACTATCTTGCCTCTGTGTTGAAATTGTTTGCATAAGTTCTGTTCATTTCTGTTACACTTCTTGACTCCATCACCCAATGGTTTTATGTTTTGTTTCAACCAATTTCACAAAAAAATGATATTTTCACTTGTACATATCTGGCATTGTTAATATTTGGTGAGAGATCCCTCTCGGAAGAAAAGAAGGCCAATTGTCTCTTCAAAAGTGGTTCTGTTGTTACCTGGGAGTGGGCCTTCCACAACCTTTGGGTCAATTCCAGTGCTAACAAACTAGCGCTGTTGTCAGGATTGAGTTGAAGATTATCCCTGGAGGAACGACAAGAACTGCATGATTTCAGGAAAGAGATTTCTAAGGTAAAACATAAATTTTTGCATTCACAAGAAGGTTGTATGTTTGTCCTGGCGACTCCACACCCACTTAGACAAATATCACACTAGGTATCCTGCCTTCTAGAAGGATCCACATGAGAGGTAACCCTGATCCCGAAACTTTGCAAAGTGTGGAAAATCGAGAAAAAAATACTTAGAGATAGAAATAAAGAGAAAGTGAATTTCCCGTTGTTTGGTACATCATCATCTCAATATTTGTATGGCATAGAAAAATTTGAATGGGTGGTTAGAGCTGAAAGACTACTAACCAAATCTAAATCTGAATCTGACCTTAGGAAAGTTGGGGTTAGCTCTAGCATACTGTTATCCTATCTGCTTGATTCTTTGTTGCTAAACATAGAGACCCCAACGAAAGCTAAAGAGACGTCCCTTGTTTTTCAGAACACCCAGTTGCCTAACCCCTAATATGCTCCCAATTGATTGACCCCGATGGTTATTGCTAGATTTCCCCCATTATCCCTACCTCTAGTTCTGCACGACCTCCGCTTGAACTACACCCAAAGAATTGCACTCTATGATGGGGAGGGGAATGTATCAGTGAGATACCATGTGGGTAAATTTGATGATTTCATTGAATTGGAAGAGGTGGATGATGAATATGTTAAGATGAGGTTGTTTGCTCAGAGTTTGTCTGGGGAATCCAAGAAGAGGTACAAAGATTTGCCATCTAGGTCTATCCATAGTTTTGCTGGTTTTCAAACCATATTTATAGAAATATGGGACGATAAACAAAGCCCATTGCATGTCCTATATCAATACAACAATCTCAAGAAATGAGGTTTTGATTCGGTCCATGAGTTTTCAAGCAGATTCTTGAGAGTCTACAACTCAATACCTGCTGACATCAAATCTTCACCCGAGGTGGCTAAACTTCATTACGGTGATGCATTTGATAATGATTTTGCTTTGTTTTTAAGAGAAAGAAAGTCAAACACCCTCCCAGACATGTTCAAGGATGCCGTAGAAATAGATGCCAATATGATGGTGTGCGGAAAAATAAAACTGAGGGCGAAGGTTGATAGAAGGAAAGGTAGAGAAGAGACACACCCCACCGCTTCTACATCTTCATCCAGTGACGTAAAAATTGATGGACAGGATGACGGTGGAGGCCAAGCCAACAAAATAAGAGAAGAATGAACCTCAGATAAAGAATCCCAATTTTAGGAGGCTGGTTCCTCTCCCATTCCAACCAAATAGACCAAGTGATGTGAGGAATCCAAGGAACCAAGAAGAGTAGCCAATTAGGCCTCCTTTCCATAAAAACCATGCAGTTGCTGAAGATGAGGAGGAGTCTATCGAAGATCATGTCCATCATTTCAGAAATTTAGACTTTGAAATCTACTTGTCTATGGAGGAACATGACATGTTCACACAAAGTGGATGAGAAGACCCTGGCAGAGGAATTGGTGCAATATCATAAGGGGTATATGCATGCTATAGACGATGTTAGGAAGATCAGGTTAAGAATTAGAAAAGTTGCTATAAAAAAACGGGGTTTAAACCCAAATCAACCTTCTAGTAGTTAGACTGGCCCAGGAAAAGTAAATGAGAAACAGAAGGAGCTGGTAGCATCTAGGGAAGTGGAAAAAGGGACTGGTAATGTGAGGGAGCTAGAGCAAACAACACCCGTGGAGCTGGGAAAAAACCCTCCCATATTTAACCTCCAAAGCGAGCTATCTAAGATGAAGGTCTCAATCCCTTTCAATGAATTATTAAGGAACCAGGAATACAGGGACACTATAATGAAGATGATTCCAAATCAAGGAGAAGCTCACCCAGATATCTTAGAGCTAACTGAAGACAACCCTACTATTATTCTAGGATCTAAGATTGACAGTGTGGATAGTGAAGATGAGGAGGTGCCTCCCTTTTATATGAGCTTGAATGTACATGACATGGTGTTACACAAAGCTTTGTTGGATTTAGGAGCCTCACATAAACTGATGCCAAAAGGAGTGGTGGAGAGTCTGGGATTGGAGATTACAATGCCTTATAAAGACCTGTATTCCTTTGATTCTAAAAGGGTAAAATGTCTAGGATTGATCAAAGACATGGTGGTATCTTTAAATAAATTTCCATCTAAAATTGTGGTCATGGATGTTGTTGTGGCCGATATTCCCCCCAATTTTGGTATTTTGCTGTCAAGGTCTTGGACTTCAAAGCTGAAGGGTAGACTGTAAATGGACATGTCCTATGCAACAATTTCTGTTCAGAATGAAAACAAAAGGTTATATAGTGAGAAAAGATTTCCTTACGTCGTGAGTAGTCAGGCTCAACCTGACATCCATCATGTTTATGCCATCTACACAAACTTAGGGTAGTCTATCTTCTTCAATGATATGTCTCCTTGCAACTCAAAAGTCTCTGTGCCAAAGAAAGGTAAAAGGGATAAGGGAGAGAATAGCATACTGGAAGCTTTAGAAAGAAAGCAGAAGGATGAAGGACTATCGAAGATGTATTCTAATGGCTCGGTGGCTAAAGCGGGTGCTGGTGCAGGTGTGTACATAATCTACCCCATTAGAGATACCAAAGATTATTCTTATAAGTTGGTTTTTGAATGCACTAACAATGTAGTAGAGTATGAGGCTTTGTTACTAAGCCTACACGCGCTAAAGGATTTAGGAGCTAAAAGGGTCCAAATTTTTGGAGATTCAGAGCTTGTAGTGAATCAGGTGAATGACAGCTAGCAAACTAGACATCAAAGAATGAGAGCTTACTGAAATGAGGTATGGGACATGTTCAGAAATTACTTCACTGAACATACAGTCCAAGTGATACCTAGATATGAGAATATGGTGGCGGACTCTGTGGCAACTGCATCCAGAAAGTTTGAGGCCCCTACAGTATGAAAAAGGAAATACAAAGTAGATATTGTGAATAAATATTCTATACAAGACAACACTAGATATTGGAAAGTTTTCAAAGACGATATGCAGATCAAGATATTTCTAGAGTTGTCCAGTGCGTTTGTAAACACCCGCATAGATGAGAATGACGCTGACTCCGAGAAGTTCCTAGATGTTGAAGAGGAAGAGGATGAGGCCGTCGCGGTAGGGAAACTGAAAGACTCTTTGGGAGGCAGGGATATAGTCCAGTTGAAAAGTAATCATATTCCCATAGGTTTGATCCCCTTAGAGTCTCTTTTTGATCGGAATGACGTAGCCAAAGATCCGAAGGTCGATCTTGCCACAGACACCGTTGAAGATTTAAATATTGGCACTGAAAGTAACCCAAAAGTTATAAAGTTGTCCAAGAAATTGCCTGCTAAAGGAAAAGAAGGGTATGTGAACCTGATGAAGAAATACACAGATTTGTTTGCATGGAGTTATGAAGATCTCAAAGATTATGACACTTCCATCATACAACATACTATCCCGATTAAACCAGGGGAGAAACCATTCAGGAAGAAAATCAGGAGGATCAATCTGAAGCTAGTACCCATTATTGAAAAGGAAGTAAAAAGGTTGTTTGATGCAAAAATAATTGTGACTCTGAGGTTTTCTAGATGGGTAGTCAATTTGGTTCCTGTTTGGAAAAATAATGGGGAGATAAGGTTATGTGTAGATTTCAAAAACTGAAATAAAGTTTCTTTGAAAGATAATTACCCATTGCTGAAGATGGACCAAATCCTGTAGAGGGTGGTAGGCTCAGAAAGAATATCCACTATGGATGGTTTTTTCGGTTACAGTTAGATGAAGGTGCTACTTGAAGACCAAGAAAAAAATTCTTTCACCACACCTTGAGGTACATTCATGTACGCAAAGATGCCGTTCGGATTAATGAATACTGAAGCAACTTTCCAACGTGCCATGGATATTGCTTTTGCAGATGAAGGAGACAAATTTGTGGTGATTTACATGGATGATGTCACTGTATACTCTAGGTGGGATAAAGATCATATTAGGCATTTAGAAAGGGTTTTCATTAAGTGCAGGAAATATGGCATCTCATTAAACCTTAGAAAGTCAAACTTTGCTCTAGAAGAAGGAAAGTTGTTGGGGCACATCATTTCGAAGGAAGGAATCATGATCAATCCAGACAGCGTAAAGTGAAACTTGAGAATAGAGGAATGAAGGAGCAAGAAGGAAACACAGTATTTCATCGGTCAAGCAAATTTCTCGAGAAGATTCATTCCTAGCTTCATCGAAATCCTGATGGACATTACTTATATGCCAAGGAAAGATCGCGAAGTCAAATGGGCGGTAGAAGCCAAGAAGGATTTAAAAAATATAAAACCGGCCATTTCAGGGGCTCCTGTACTCATCAGTCCAAATTTTGAGAAATATTTCTTAGTGTTCTTGTATGCTTCAGAGCATACTATGGCGACAGTGTTGCTACAGAAAAATGATCGAGGTGAAGAACAGCCTATAGCATTCTTCAGTAAAATATTAGAGGGATGGAGAATTGAAATATAATATAATGGAAAAACAAGCTTACGCTTTGGTTAAGGCCTTGAAATATTTAAGAATATACCTCTTCCACTCCCACATAATTTCCTATGTACCCAGCAGCATGGTGAACAACATACTTACACAACCTGATCTGGAGGGAAAGAGAGATAAATGGGTTGTAGTGCTTCTAGAATACGACATAGAAATTAAGCCCACAAAATTGACCAAAGGACAAGGGTTAGCTAAAATGATGATGGATTCCCATTGTGACTCTCTGTAGCTAAATTTTCTAGGTGGTCAATCTGATCGGGAAGAGGTAGAGATGCAAGTGAAGCCTGATTTTTATGCATCTCCTTGGTATGCTGACATTATTTTTGAATTGCATAATTTACAACCTCCTGCAGGGCTAAGAAAAACCAAATCTAGATCCGTGAAACTAAAGGCTTTGAACTTTTGCATCATAGAACAATATCTTTATTGGAAAGACCTCGAGGGAATACTGCTAAATTGTCTTTTGGAAAATGAAGCTCAACATATAGCAAAGGCGTTTCATGAAGGAGATTGTGGAGGACATCATTCCTGGAAAGTAACTGCAAATAAAATTCTAAGGGTAGGATTTTATTGACATTCATTGTTCTCAGATGTCTATAAGGAAACAACTAAATGTCATCATTGTCAGATTTTTGAAGGGAAAATAAAAGTGGTTTCACTTCCCCTCAACCCTATATCTGTGGAAGCTCCTTTCTAGTAGTGTGGGTTAGATTTCATTAGAGAGACAAACCCAAACTCCTTAGGACATCATAGGTGGATTCTAACAGCCAGTGATTACTTCACGAAGTGGATTGAAGCCATATCCACCAGAAGGGCTACAGAAGAGGTAATAATGGATTTCTTAGAAGATAATATTTTGGCGAGATTCGGCTGCCCTAAGTGAATTGTGATAGACAACGCACCTGTGTTTAATTCCAAGAGGATGATCAAATTTTTCCATAAATACCACATAAGCCTAAATCACTCTATTGCTTATTACCCACAGGGAAACAGACTGGCAAAATCCTCTAACAAAAGTCTTGTGAGTATTATTAAGAAGCTGTTGGAGAATAACAAGAAAGCTTGGCACATGAAGTTGAAATATGCCTTGTGGGCCAACAGAATCAACACAAAGAGGGCTATCGGTATGCCATCGTTTCAGTTGGTATATGGGGCCAAGGTAATTTCCCCTACCTCTTTGGGTGTTCCAGTCATGAAATTGTTACGGGACCCGTTGGATGAGCTTAATCCCATTCAAAGAAGGATCAACCAGATTATTGAAATGAATGAAGTGAGGGACAAAGCTTATGATAGAGTCTAGATACACCAGGAGAAGATAAAGAATGCCTTCGACAGGAGAATAAAGGAAGATGTTTTGCAGGTTGATGACCTGGTTTTGAAGTGGGATGCCCCATGCGAAGAAAAAGGTAAACACAAAAAATTTGACCACTTATTGGTAGGCCCATACCTTATTGCAGCACATATAGGAGACAACTCCCTCATTCTACAGTATCCATATGGGTCACAATACGAAGGAGGCACAGTGAATGGGAGATTTCTGAAATGTTACCTGGAGTAAAGGGACTAAGGTCCATGTATCATAGTGTAAATACGTTTTATGTTTTAGTCAATACGGATGGTGAGTCAGAAGATTTGAATCCCGTAGAGAAGGCCCTAATATTGGAAGAGGTAACCATTCTTTCAAACTATGTTTTCTTTCAGAAATTAAAATAAAAGGATGTTGTCAATGGAGTAGGTGACTATTCTATGGGTTCTTTGCTACCTCGCTAGGAGGATAGCATCCCTTGTGGAGCCGGTTATTAACACTCTATCAAAGTTTTGATTATAAGAGATATGTGGGAAGTTTGATTCTATAAAAAGGTGTTGGGAAGGCAACCTTAGAGTTTGTAGGGAGGCTGATGGCATATAAGAGATAGCATTCAGCCACTAGAATTGGCCGCGGTGGAAATGAAGGAAAGGACAACATAAATTGGTGGCCCCACTCTGGAGTAATGAATATTGAAAGTGGTAAGACACTCCATGGATCAGAGATGCAGGATAAAGTAAAGAACATCAGATGCGCTAAAGGCATTAAATGGGAATCGTAATATAAGGCTGAGATTGATCTGATGGCAGATCAGCGGCATCAAAACATTTCTCGTGGAGAACATGCTCAGCCAAAGCCACTTTTTTGAATCGCAAAATAGGTTTAAAGGTAGAGGAATCTAATGACTGAGGTTGGGATCCAAGAAGATCCACGGTCATAAATGATTTCACATCCTAGACTAGCAAGGAAGGAAAGCAATTTTGGATTGTAAAAAGTGGTACATATCGCTCAGATTGACGGTCACTACAAGAGCGAAGGGAGATTTGTGGTCATGGTTTATTTGCAATTTAAACTAGCATGGAGGGGACCATAATCTTAGATCGTGAAAAGTGGTCAGGCCCACTCAAATCAACGGTTGTAAAGAAAATACGATCTTGATCGATGGTTGAGCTGCACATGTACGAGGTAAGGAATAATGTATCATAAAGGACCTCACATACGAAAGGCTCAAATCGCAAGGAGTAATATCTGTGGTGCAAGATTCTTGGGAAAGGTGTGAAGGTTACGTTGTGTAGAAAAGATATAAAAGGATCCACATGAAGTTGGAAAGGTTTGTCTTTTTCAAAGCCTCAAAGCCGCCAAATACCCAACCTCATACAGAGCGCCAGCATGGACAAACCAGGAGACTGTGCTAAAAAGAAAGGTAGGCCCATGATACCTCCTTAGTGTTATTTTAAAATGGATGTGATAGGAGCAATAGACGTGGTAGGGGTGGGATATGATATAGAACCTTAGGTCACATGTCGGAGGGCAGCGAAAAGTCTTGTAGATGAGAATGTCAAAATTTTCAATACCATCTTGGTGGGAGAATCCATTGAAACTGCCAGAGGTAAATTGGAAATCCTTAAGTACTTAGGTAGAGATACCTGCGGTGTTTTTAAATATTTTTTCCATTTTTTCTCTGTTGGCCAAACCCCCCATTTCCCTAAGTTTATCGAATGGTGTGCAGACAATTTATCTTTCTCTGAATACATCAGTATGAATAAGTCAAAGCCCAAAATTCTTTGTTCATCCTGGGCTCCCGTTGTCTGCAAAACCCTACACATCCCGGACAAGTTTGTCCATATATCCCAAAATTTCCAAGAGGAAAATATTATACGTTGCTTCAGAGAATCTACCAATGAAAGTAGAGAAACCTTCTTGAAGGCCTGTTCCAAACCCACTGGTGAACCCATTGACCTGTCATACGCTATTGAACTTAGCCAATTCAACGAAGAAACTTAGTGGTGTATATCCCCGGCCAGTCATTGTTTAGTTCTAGATATCGATGCTTATGTCACAGAGTCATTGTTGAGTCTATTGTTCATCTTGAGTACTTATCTGACCAAACCTGAATTTTCCAGGCAATCTGATCAGTCTTGCTGTCTTAAGTTTGATGAATTCCTAGCTGAGAAAATTTGTTCTCAGTTAGTGAATTTCCATGACACTAAAGTGTTCAGATTCTAGTCCTTTTTGCTGAGGATGCTTATAGCTTATAACAAAGAGGACCTACAAGGTACCTGAATTGGAAATCACTATTGATATGGCCACGAACTATCATAAGTTCATGAACCAATTGATGGGCGAAGTATACGACCATTTATTTTAGGAAAGGTTACCTAGGGTGTTGTCTGAAATGAGAGAAATGCTATAGTTGTCAAATATCAAGAAGATAGGAGACTAGTTCTTGACAGAATTTAGAATGACCATAAGATTGTATGGCTTTGTGCATAAACCCTACATTCTGCTAGCTTTTCTAACCACCAGGGTTTTCCCCTTGGAATTGATTCGGCAAAGACTCACTGTTGAGGAAGAGCACTTCTTGAGCTATAAAAAGAGCTAAAATTGATTTTCCCCTAGGAAGTGGGACCATACATAGCCAGGAGAAAAGCTACTTTGCCACTGGTTACCAACATGCTCAGGGGCATGGGGTTTTATCTGGAACAAATGTAAACTATGACCCTCATCAGATAATTTCCAAAAAGAGGAAGGCTCACAAGTGTAATCCTTTTGAACATAGTGAGATACTCGAAATCAGGGAAGCAGCAAACTGGTATGATTTCCCTAATCCTACTCTGATGGACACCAACATAGAATGAAGCACTGGCTCACACCTGCTAGGAATAGCTTCTCCCCAAAGAGAATTGGATAAAATAGTTGCAATAGCTGGGGATGTCTCATCATTGTTCAACTATTCAGTGAGTTCAGTGAAAAGAGGGGGTACGGAGCCTATGGATACTGAAGAGGTGGACACGACTAACATGCCCAAAAGGCAGAAAATAGAACAGGGGCAACAGTCTGAGTGTAGGTTATAAAGGGAAATACAAAGGGACATATGATGAAGAAGAATATGGAAAAAGAACAAAAAAAAGAAGAGCTCGAGGTAGCCAAATTACAAATCCAAGAATATGTATTTGACGGGGAGACTCCAAACAAGCATTCATCCAAAGAAGACTAGCTAGGATCTTACCAGGAAAGGGATGATAAAACTTTCAAAGAGACAATAGATCTATATAGTGAGGCAACACAGTTTCCTTACCCAAATTTTGCATTAAATACTGTAAGGGATCATGCCACTGACACCCTTAGCTTAGCCTTGGCAATGGGAAATAAGGTGTCAGAGGTTAATGTGAACTTGTCAAAGGTTCCAACTAGTGACATAATGCACCTAAACAAAGAAACTGGGGATATCTTGAATTCTAGACTGCTTAAGGCCACCATAAATATGTCCAATCTAGAGGAAAGTAAAACAAATACTTTGAATCTTTTGAGAAAGGTAAGAGTGAGAACAAATACCTCAAGGCCCAAATCAACAATTTGCAAAATAAAGCAATACAAATAGAGGGACCAGCACATAAGGGAGTTTTGTCTGAGAAATTGCTCAATGATAAGGAGAAAGAGATCTAGACACTAAAAAGGAAGTTGAAAATCCTTGCTACCCAGCTCGCCCAAATAGAAGAATTGACTTATTTTGAAAAAGAGAAAGGGACATTGAACGTTGAACTTACTAATTGTGAAGCCAAGCTGCTAAAGCTCGAAGAAAAGGAAAGGTAGTGGGGAGAAAACATCCAACTTTTGAAGAAAAGCAAAGCAGAATTAAAAGCCATATTAGAAATAAAAGAAAGGGAGCTTCAAGGAAGGAGTGCCGAGAGTGCAATTCAGTCCATAGGTGTAGATGGAGAGATAGACATTGGTTCTCTTTCTAGAGCAATGTCCCAGATAGTCCTGAAAGATATAGAGCTTGTTAAGTTAAAGAAATAGATCGAGGAACTAGAAAAGGAAAAAGGTGAGGAGAGACAAGGAAAGGAAAATATGGAAGAGAAATTCCAAGGATTGATTCAACAAAATGCCAAGTCAAGCCAACAAGTGGTCGGCAAACTTGCCTTGCAATGCGCTAGACATTTGATCTCGGATCAGATCGTTATAGAGGCTGACAAATTTCGACCTTATATAGATTTCATTGAAGACCATGAAAATGCTATGATAGAGGCCAAGAAAAAAGTCCTGACAGTATTAGGGGAAATGAAGAAAAGACATGTGGCAACAACGGAAAATTCCATTGCTTTCCTAAGCTCCTTGTCAGACGATTCGGCCAATCGATACAGTATCCAAAATAGGGTTTCTATTGTCTCTAAGGCTAGAAAGGTAATTGTTAAGCACAAGATGTTGGAGACTGTACAATCCAAAATAGAGGTTATCAGTGCAAAGTCGAGGTTATCAAGCTATTCAAACCACTGGTAGGCATAGGGATCCCTTTCTTATAGGAAGAGAAGGGTCCTTTATTGTCCCAAAAGGAGTATCGAGAGCGTCTAGTTTATTTTCGATTAGACAACAACAAGGTTGGAGACATGCAACAATCATTGTTAGGAAAGATCATTTTTGATAAGTTGGCCATTGAATTTGAATTGTTGTTTGATTTTAAATCCACCTCTGTCGAAGTCCTTGAGACTTCATACCTAGGAACAATGGAGCTCAAAGCGCAAGCATTCAACATGGTAGTTGCAAATCTACCTGGTCCTTACCTATGGAGAGCCATTCAGCAATATGGGTCAGCCAAATTCAAAACACATCCATAGAAGTGGCAATTATAGTATGCGGGAAGTTTTCTTTATGTGCATGCCCTTTCCCATGGTCACCTCTCCCGGAACTCTATACAGCTGTCACTCGCCAGATGGAAGCGTGGAAGACTCTCATGCATATTTTATCCTGCAATCCATATTTCATTTTTCAGTTTTTATGTAAATCATGGCCGATGTGTCACCTAAGAGTTTGTTAGAAGTTGTTTTTCAGTTGTAACAAATTTTGATTCCTGAATGTCAGTTTAGGAAGTCCAAAATACTATAAATTTACCTCCTGAAGAAGGAGAAAGGGTTGTAACCGATGTAATTTTGCAGTGTATTCTTTCAAGAGCATTTTAATAAAGTTTCAGAGCTAAGGTCGGCATTTTACACTGGGATTCATGTGTTGTTTGTGTTACAGTCTGTTGCTTCCTTTCTTATGTGAGCACGTTTTCCAATTTATTTCTCCCACTATGTTTTCTTTCATGTCTAAAATAAGTGTATATTAGTTTGGAATTCATACATGCTATGCTCTGTCTATTGTTGCAGATATTCACCAAAATCTTTCTTCTAAAGTTGATAGAGAATTGAGTCACCAATGCTCTGTGTTGATGGTCTGTTCATGTTCTTGTTTTCCACAAGACAATTATAATTTTATTGTGATTGAATGGCTATCTTGCCTCTGTGTTGAAATCGTCTACAAAAGTTCTGTTCATTTCTGTTACACTTCTTGAGTCCATCGCCCAATGGTTCTATGTCTTGTTTCAACCAATTTCAAAAGAAATTTATATTTTCACTTGTACATATCCGACATTGTTAATATTTGGTGAGATATACCTCTTGGAAGAGCAGAAGGCCAGTTCTCTCTTCAAAAGTGGTTCTGCTGTTACCTGGGAATGAGCCTTCCACAACCTTTGGCTCAATTCTAGTGCTGACATGATCAAGGGATATGGAGATAACAATGGAGATACTAGAGAGAACCACATAGAAGTGTAGTATACTCATTCGAACTATGGTGGCTTTTGGTTTTGTATTCCTTCTAAAAAATGGATGAGGTACATATAATGACAGGAATGTATATGGATGAGGCAGGCATACCCATGCTTGTAACACTGTCTAAAAGAATAAAACATGGGGATCAAGGCTCAAATAATGGGATTCGATCAATACATATATATAACTGGTAGTACATCATGGTGGCCTCAATGGGAGGATGAATACATAAACTGATATGAAGAACTAATACATAGGAAAAATGGAATTCTCATGGAATGCAATATCATCAAAACTGATGCTCTACTAAATCTGTAGGTGTACATATCTGGATGGACTCAATGAATGAGAGTCAGGATCTCTGAGGTACAATATAAAACATCAAGCACTAGAGATACACGCCGAGCATGAAATTGAGGGGCTTCCAAACACTGTCACCAATGAATTCTGAAAATCACAAGGGAAATGTGATTGTATGTGTCCCACAAATGGACTAACCAATGTGCTTGATTCAGGTGAAAACCAGGGTCTTTGACCAAATAATGAACAAACTAATACCCTATATGAATCTCAATGGTGCGATAGTGTATATGAAGTCAAGCACGTGATACAAAAACAACTCGAAAGGAACTAAGGACTCCTTTCAAGTGGTCCAAGGAACTCATTAATGAGGTGGATAAAAATAAGATACAAGGACCTATGGTTCTATCCTGTGGAATAAATACGTTGATGTCGGCAGAGGGATAACTTCAACTACCAAGGAAAACATGTTTCCTTGATAGAAGCACGAGAGGGATATGCAGAGATATGGAATAAAAATGGGAGTGAGGCATTGACTGGGAAATAAGGGCAGTGGAGGAAAGGGGAATCAAACTTCCATTGTTCAGAGTATGATGGCAGGGATGACCTGGAAGTAGATGATACTTATTACCGACTCATGGGGAAGGGACCATAACTAGGAAACCAGAAAGATGAATGCAATGGGAGATACTGGGGCAAGTAACTAGAATAATGATATCCACGAGAGACTCATTGCAGAGTAATATAAACAAAGGCAACATAGTGGGGGAATGATGCCATAATGTGAGATCATATGGGGTGGCTCCTAGAGACACCATTGTGGTACTTCTTCATAACTTAAGTGGAATGAAGAAGGTATATAAGTATGCTCAATATGATACCATCTCATGGAGTTTTATCGAGCTCGAGACGGTAAATGATAGATGGTGTTGTCATTTTTACAGAGTCTAAAAACATCAAGAAGACTCCAGTGTGGTCACTTTTTTGTATAGTAGTCTCCTAAGTCCAAAAAGGAATAAAAATTTACAAAGGAGAGCTCTCCCAACCGAAATAGGAAGAGAGACTTCTTTACCATAGGTAGTCCTACCAGGATGAAAACTGTTAAACCTATACTATTTGTATGATCATTTGAATACTTTTACGAACATGAACAAAACCAAGTTTACTCGACAATATTTTCTTGATGAGAGGGATGGAAAAGAGCTTAAAGACAACCCATAATGATATTTTTCATAAGTTACGGTCCTAATGTCCGACAAAGAATAAAAGGATAAAAAGGGAAATGTTCCTAGCTGGAAGGTGCTAGGGTGGCCCTTATCTTTTAATAGTCTATGTAGTCTATAAATGAGGCCACATAGACTCTCTTTCAAATACTTTAATGAGCTATCACATAATGAGAATGTGAGTGTGACTAGGCCTGACAGGGACTATTTGTTCATGTAGGATGCCTCAAGTTGCATGGAGACAGAGAGACATTGGGAACCTCCAAGAGGAGGTGGATGATGATGATGTAGTACAAGATACACTCACTAGGAGTGGGTTGTTAAAGTTCTTCCATATCTCTTTGATGCGTTCAAAAAAAATGTTGTTGGACAACATGGTGAGATATTAGGATCAATATGCCAAGTGATTCATCATTCAAGGTGAGTGTTTCGAGATCACCCTCCTAGATGTGTACGTATTGAGTCGCCTTCCACTACTGTGCGTGATCGATGACAATACACTTAAGGTCCCGAGGGGGGTTTCGATGGATGACCTATTGTATAGCCATTGCTATTCCTCGAAATATGTGCATAATTCATACATACTGGTGTGTGACATTGAGAGTCTAGAGACCCAAAAAATGGTAGCGATGGTGCTATGCATACTAGGATCGAAGCAGACACACAAGATCTCAGGTGATTAGCTACTAATGGTGGAGAGTGTGCTGAGGGGAACCTACTATGGGTGGCCCTAGATATACTTGACTTTGGTTCAATGTGGGTTGAACCATGCTAGATTCTTGGGTGGGGACTTTTGTTTCCCCTCATTTTTTTGATCATTTTTATTTAAGTGAATACCAACACAACGACCTCATCTGGTGATGCATGATGGGGGACCTCACGAGCCTCACATGATGAGGTGGTGAGAGATGATGATCAGAGAGGGAGGCAGCTTGGTGGGTGCCTTCTTCACCTATGATATTTTTTCATGGTGGAGACAGCTTCCATTCCTCATAAAGGACTATCCATATGCAGAGATGGATTACCAGGGAGAGCCAGAGATGCCTCGACCTCCAGGGAAGGTCTAGGGACCTCACAATACATATATATGATTCTTTTATGGTTGCATTTATACATAGTATGCTAGAATAGTGGTAGTTATACTATGTGTATGATAGATACTGATGACATATTGTGTGCATGTGTAGACATGGGACCGCACCCTTGATCAAGGTAAGAATAGTGTAGGGGAAGGGTAGAGGGCTTAGATCCACCCACTCACAGATAAAGGAGACACCAGAGTGAGACACTATACTCACTGCGGCTAGGAGTGGACCATTTAATGGAGGGGGTCACTGACGATAGGTGGTTGTGCCTAGATAAAAATCTGATCGGCGCATGCTATAGTGCTCCTCTAGAGTGGATATCTCTCATGAGGAGGATCATAGTTGCTTTTGAGTATGTGAGAGAAATGACACAGGGTGACATTTCAATGGAGGAGGAAAGCTACAATGAGGAGAAGGAGGACACTAAGGAGGACATAGAGTCTGAGGAGGATGAATCCGATTAGCAGCTTGTGCTGCTTCTCCCAATGCCTATAAGCATGGGGAATTTTGTATCATATGTATGATCATACAAGAAATCATGTGTACCAGGCTCATTTTGTACTGTACATTATGATATGATATATATGCATGTGGATGCACCTTTTTATGTGTTTTATGGAATCAATCACAATGTGTGTGTGGCTCATGAGGATGTGGTGGCATAGATTCTAGATTGAAAAGACGATGGTAAGGGCCATCTTCTCTTCATGGGAGCAATGTAAAGGTGGAATGAAAAGCTTCTGAATCACATAATAGATCACATGCTCTTGGAAAGATTGTCTTCTTGGACCAAGATTCTAGTGATATCATTTTTGGATGACAACACATAGAGGATGAAATCCTTGTTGAAATCGGGAGGAGAGAACACGGGATCAGAGTTCAGATCTTGTTTCAATGTGTCAAAAGTGGATTTCACATGCTCATCCCATACAAAATGAATGTTGGTACATAGAAGGCATAAGAACCCATGGAATTTTGTTGCATAGTCCGGAATGAAATGACGAAGGAAATTGGCCTTGCCTTGAAGAATCTGTGTTGGCGTAGAGTACATGGAGGGGGAAGATTCAGGATGGATTGAACTTCAAAGTATCCATGGTAATCTCTTTGTGGGACATGATGAAAAATAGTAACTAACTGGTGGGGACAAAAAACATACAATTGAGATGGTTAATTGGACGTTATATTTGTGACATCGTAGGAATACTTGCCGTAAGTAATCCAAATGTTGTGAATGGTTTTGAGTTTAAGCTATGAGGTCATCTAAATAAACCAAGAGAATATGAATGAGGTCATGGAAGAAAAAATTCATGGCCCACTAAAAGTGGTTCCAACATTTTTTAGGCCAAATGGCATGACACGATACACAACAGTTCCCCAAGGGGTAGTGAAAGCAGTTTTGTACTAATCTTCTCTATGGATATGAATTTGGTTATAACTGAAAAAACCATCCATAAAAGAAAAGACTTCATGGTCACCACAGGTGTCAATGTTCTGATCAATGAACGAAGTGTGGAAGTTGTATTTGGGACAAGCCAATTCAAGTCTTGGAAGTCATTACAGACACGAATGGTACCCATTCTTTTGTTGACGGGAACCGGATTGGAAACCCAAGTGGTATACAAAATGGGATATATAAAGCCTGCTTTGCGTAGCTTCTTGATCTCAGCTTTAATGGTAGGAACCTTTGACGGATGGATGGGTCATTTATTTTGGAGAACAGGGGCAACACCATCCCATGTATCAATATGATGTTAAACTATGGATGGATCAAGACCACGAATCTCGGTATAAGACCAAGAGAAAATATCATGAAACTATTCAAAAGTGCTTATTCAGGGGAGCAAGACGTTCCAAGGGTGATATCTTCAATTATCTTAGGCATAGTCGATATGTCGATCTGTATGGTTAGCGAAATATTAGCTATATTCTCTTTTTCAAATGTGTGTGGGGCCAAGATTGGGTTTTTAAACCAATCCACACTTCCATGGATGAAGTCTTTCACTTGAATAGAGAATTGGTTTGATGATGAAGAAGGCTCATCGGGGATGAAGGAGCGATGGTGCAAATCATCCCAAGGATATTTTGGATTTGAAAGAGATCAAGGATATCCTCATCATTGTCTAAAAAACATGTGGATAAATCATATGGATCGTCTACGACCAAGGAGGGGGAAGGGATACTGGAGCTTGAGATCGTGTAGATGGTGTCCCAGGAAGAAGTTAGAGGGTGGATTTCCTCAAGGATAGTAATGTCAAGCTCGCGGGAGTGTTTGTGGAGGTCATTGAGAAGTGACCAATACTCGGGAAAGTTTGGGAAATGGTGGGAATAATGACCATATAAGCCACAAACAATTCATGGATGGTTGGTGCAAAGTGATTCGTTCTTAAGCATTGGTAGGCCTGGGACACTAAACACTGGGGCATCCCGAGTCTCAAATATATTGTACATGTGGGTGTGAAGGATAGGAAAATAGAGAGAATTTTGTGTTGCATAGCCTTGGACATCACATAATTCACATGTAGGAGAAGGACATGGATCTGCCATTGGTTTGGGCATCTTTCCCCCAGTATTCTTGGGGGGAGGGGGGCTCAAAGTAGAGAAAGGAGAAATCTTTGGTGTACTAGGATGTGAGTGTGACATCATCTCAATAGGTTGGATGGGATTCACCATGACCTATGGAATCAAGGGAAGAGTGGGGGGATTAAGCTACCACACAGGGATACCCAAAGTGAAACCAGGGAGGTGGAGAGTAGTCGTGACTGGATTGCTCACAATACCAGATGGTGGAAAAAGGAAGGGGATCATATGGATGGGAAATCAGCCCCAATAGTTTCTCGAGGGCTGTGGTTGTGGATGAGATTGAGGTTGCGAGGGGTCAGAATGTTATTGGTTTTGATAGTGCATAAAATATGATATATTAGTCAGTGAAGGAGGAGGTGGTAAGGATAAAAAGATGTATGTTAGTGGAGCATTGGAAAATAAACATGGGACAACATTAGATAATGAAGGTAAGGATGCACTTTTGATGGTAGTTTCAACCGTAGGTAGGACGTGTTCCAGAGTGGCTGGTCGTTTAGGATCGTAATACATCAGTTGATCGATTGTCATGATCTTCTCATCATGGGGGAACATCAAGAGTCGAAAGACAGTAAAGTAAACTATTGCAGCTCCAACTGTTTTCCCAAATTTTTAAAAATTTTGGACCCTCCTTGTTGATTTTGTCTTGCCTAGTTTTATTTGGTTTCCAAAACTTGGTTGTTCTTCTGCTACAATTTTGAATGTTTGAGTTTGATTCAAGGTTAACTGTTTTCTTTCATTTTAGAAGTTGATTGATTTAAACTGTATTTGTCTATCCAAAGCTTTCGAATTCAGAACTTTAAGTTTTGATGTTTAAAGGTTTTTATTTATCAATGTCGAAATTGATTTGAATAGAAAAATCGGGGCCGTAGTTCTCTATGCAGCGACCATTGTGGAAGCTAAACAATGAATGACCAAATGTATAGTCTTGATTTTCACCGATTCTTTGGTTTTATTGATCAACTTTTACTTTGCGATGCCTTGTTTTAGCACTATCAAAAGTCAGTTGAAGTTTGATTCGAAACATTAGTTATCTATGCAGCCGCCGTTGCGGAAGCCAACTAATGAACATTCCGAAAAATTAGTGCTTATCCTCACTGGTAGTTGGTGATTTATGTTGACTATTAAACTTTTAGTCTGTTTGCCTCCCACCATTTTGGCTACGTATTGAACCTTTATGCTGACATATTATGGTTAGTCCCTCCACTCGCCATTGCCATGGTTTTAGTGGGTAATGTTTCCAATATTCGATACATCGACAACACCTTTTAATGCTTTATTTCACCAATGTTTTATTTGATCATGGAAGATGCAATCTGATGATCTTCTACTGTTGCGGCTCCTCAGTGAACTGATCATCCGATGCTTTAGTACTTCCACCCATCGAAGTGGATTATCTGCCCGATGCTTAGTGTTTATTGCTTTCGACAGTCGATAGGGTTTTCCCACCATTTTTTTTTTGATGTTACTCTATTTTATGGGATGGCATATTTTTCCCATGGGTGCTGGCCGAGTCAAGGTTTCTGAGATGAGGAGCACAGTTTGGGGGTTTGGTGTTTTGAGGAGTGGTGGTTACTTTGTCCATTTTCATGCTTTCCTAGGAGGATGTCAAATTGGTCCAGATGCGGCTTGGATTGAGATAAAAAGTCTAATTTTTGGAATTTTGTTTTTAGTTCGGATAGTGGATTTAGAGGATTTTCAGGCCCAGCTTGCAGGATTCTCTTTACCTTATCTTTTCATGATTTAAATTTGTTTATAGTTTATTTCGCAGAATGCATGTATTGATACAATTTGTGTTACTTTTTCAAATGCTAAGTGACCTAAGGACTGTTTATTCATGACAGGGTGATTGCTACTGTAGAGAAGACATGTCTAGAATACAACGCAGAAGAAAGGAAGCGGCAATGAAGGAAGAGAAAGAAAATTTAGAAGCAGAGATGAGGAAAGAGAAGAAGGAAGTAAAGTTCTGAGATATCAAACAGATTGATAGCAGCAGAGGCCTAATCTTGGGAAAATTTCATCAGTTACCAAGCTGGTCCTTTTTTATAAAGTGCTCTTAAAATATTAATCTGAAATGTAATGTATTGTATAAATCATGAGCACCCACTAAAAGACAAAATTGTGGGATTAAATGGTTGGGGGAGCCCAAAGTTCAACCGAGGGGCAACCCAAAAGTTTTGCTGTTTTTGTATAAATATAGGAGAATTAGATAGAGAATGTTTTTTTTTTCCCATTGATATTTGTGAGAACATGTTGTAAGAAGAACTATTTGCTTTTGCAATAAAAATTACAAGTTTCCTATTGGAGAAAGCTGGGTGGGACTTTTCAAATGCTATGCGATGGATGTGTTGAATGTGAACTATTTCATTTTTATCTTTGTGTCCATTAACTATGAAATCGTTCTAACTCTTTGAACCTATGTTCTTGTATGAATTATCTCTAGTTTATTCTATGAAATTTCCACTGTGATTAATGAATGATGTTCATAAACAATTAGCTATCCGGTTGTTCATATACCTATAAATGTTCATGTGCTTTGAAATAAGTAACAACTATTTGTGATTTTTCATAATGCATGCGCAAAATACATTACTCATTAATGAATGATAATCTTGCTCCCTAGGGATAGGTTAGATAGTTAGTTTTAGTTTCTTGTTGTGTGTGATTTAGATGCGAGAGAGTTTAAGATGAGAGGTAAGAACCTACGCATCACATTGTGACCACTCCTTGTATTCTCTGTCAATCTACATTCTTAGATAGGCACTTGCATCTCATACTTAAATTCAAAAAACTAAAAATATACACGGTGGACCGGGCCATAACTGGTAAAACCTTTTATTTTTGTTACTTGACCTACGGTAGATGGACTACAAATTGGACGAATTCCCCATACCAAAAAGTAACGGGATAGTTTGGAACATTTACTAGGGAGAGTCCCTTACTGTTGTTTCCTGTGATTTTCTAGGCCTCAATAGTTTTTTGTTGCTAGAAGGAGGGCTTCTAGTGCATGGATGGTTGAGGAAACCCGTTTTGTCGAGATTATTCCACTGGTGACAGTTCTGAAAGCAGTTTGTTTCCCAATCCAATTCCTGAAGAGAAGGGTAAAGAGCATTTGTATTCTATCGATAACGAAGTAGTTAATGATCTGAGAAGCCATACCAGGGCATATGTGAAGAATATTGGAGGATTACTGATTATTCCTGTCTTACCTAGAAGAGAATATAGGAATAAAGACTGCCCTATATTGGAAGACGCAGTGTTGGTTGGAGATTTTGAAGAACTGGTAGAAACTAGCTTACAAGAAGTTGTCCAACCTTTGAATCAAGTGGGCCCGGATACACCTTACTGTTCACCTGTTCATACTCATGTTCATTCACCACCTCATTCTCCACCCAGACTCATGGCAGGTGTAAACACAAATCAGCCACCCATCCCACCAAATCGACCACCTCCTTGGAGGGATAGGTCACCTTTAAACGTGACAGTCCCTTTGCATGACTTACCTCAAGATTTTGAGAAAATGTTTCCAAAGTTTGACCCCAGTGAAAAGATTTTAGTAGATGATCATTTACAAATATTTTACTTGTCTATAGAGGAACTAAGGGCTGGAGAACATGATGATGTAGTCTGCAGATTATTTCCACATACCCTAAAAGGAGCAGCAGCTTCATGGTATTTTGCTCTTCTTGCAAACTCAATTACAGACTAGGACACATTTGGAAGAATATTCAGAAGTAAATATGCAGCCCATAAAACTCATGCAGCCCTAATGAAAGGATTATGTGCTTTGAAAAAATAAGGAAAAGAGAAAGTGCATAGTTTCACCCAAAGGTTTGCTACTTATCTTAAAAAATTTTTGCAGCTGATAAGCCTTCTGATAAAGTTCTGATTGAATACTATACTTCAGCTCTAGGGCCTGACTTGGCCATGTTTGTTAAGATGCAAGTCAAACCTACGTTATCAGAAACTTATGAAGAAGCTGAGAGTGTAGAAGCTGAAAAAGAAAGCATAGAAGATTATCCTCAGCATTCGGGAGAAAAAACTTTTGGTAAGAAATCCTTATTACTGTCTAAGCTGAAGGAGGAGCAGTCACATTAGTTTTAAGGAATGTTGAAAATGATGCAGAAACTATTTAACATAATAGTAGATTTAGAAAAGGAAAAGGAAGCTCAAAAATATTATAAGCCTTACTATAAGAGGAGAGAGGACAACAATCAACATAAACCTCCTCCACACAGTCGTGCATCAATGAATCTAATAGAGGTAAGTATGGATAATTTTTGCACCTTCCATCAGTAGCATCATTCTAAAAAAAATTGCCCTCAATGGATCAATTCAATGACATTGGTAATGAGTCAGCTATTGGACTCTAAACTAACAGAAGTTGATGATGAGGAAGAAAAGGGTAATAAATCCACAAAAAAAGAGGATGATTCTCTAATGGTATGGGACTATGTCTCACTTTTTGATACAGAAGATGAAGGTACCCTGAAACATGAGGAGATATCAGAAACAAACATGACAACAAGAAGCCAAGATTTTTTAAATAAAGACAATTCAATACTTCCAAAGATTAAGTAATTTCAAGACAATATGAAGAAAATATAGAAGAACAACACAAATGATGAAATACCTAAACTTACCATTAGCAGTCAAGATCTGAAACAAGTCAACATGCATACTAAGCCTATTGAAGACAAAGTGGTTAATGTCAAGGAAAATCTCAAAACACCTAAAATACCAGAGGAAGAACTTCCCACTAACAACCAACCTATAGAAGAAATTGTTGAAGCAAGTGTGGGAGGTAAGACTAGTTTCAAAACCCCACCATTCCTACTGACTTTGGAGCTTTTAAACCATAATGTGCACAATTGTTTGGTAGAATCAGGGTCATCAGTAAATTTTATTCCACTTGTATTCTGCAAAAAGATTAATGGATAGCCAAAACCTGCTACACAATAGAAATTTATCCCAAAATCCGACACTTGGCATGTTTGAAATTCGACACTTCTCTGTCTAATTTTTGACACATACACTTTTTTTGCTGTCGGTGGTGTAACGTTGGATCTTCAACATTCTACTAATGTGGGTCAAAGATATGATGGACCATTGTGTCACATATTCAACCATTTTTGCTTCAAAAGTGCCAACCAAAAATGCATAAACCGTCGAAAATCCGACGTCCTCCGACCCTTGAAGCGTCAGCCTTCTGACGGAAAGAAGTGTCGAAGGAATGGTGATTTTGTCGGTATTTTATCCAAATAGTGTCAGAAATCATACACCATCTGATACTAAAATAGTCATTCTTCCAACGCGGTCAATTGTCCAACGGGCAGAAGCGTCGGAGCCATGACACACTCGTTGGATGGGATTATAAAAGTGTCGGTTGAACGTCAAAAAAGAGACACATGTTGATGGATTTAAAAAAAAAACTCCTAAGAGTTCACTTACCCCCACATGGTTTCAGCCTAGAATTTTACCACTGAAGGAAACTTGTTTGGACCAGACATTGGTGAGTTGACAAGCAGCTCATATGATCGAGCAGAGGTTAATATGTGGAGTGTGTCAAAGGGCTCAAAGAGAGAGTCTTTACATTCAAAATTGTGAGACATTTTGGGAGCTGAGTTTGAGAATAAACGTGAGAACAAAACTGAGTTTTAGATTACAGTAAAAAAGAATTAGCAAGTTTCTGAACAGTCACTGATGCATTTGAGAGAAAACACTAAAGGGATACCAATTTTGTCAAATTTCTCAGAGCAACATGGTTCATTGTTTGCGATCAATTCCTTCTTAGTCATGGATTATAGGCCTGCAGAAAACAAGTATCTTGAGTATGTTCCCATGATTGGGGCCTATTCCAGTAATGGTACCTCACCATTATTATGAGATTTTTCCATGTATAAAAGGCAACTGTTAGAATTGACCCTGACTGAACTATCTTAAATGTTGTTTCATATAAAACCCCCCCCAAAAAAAAACAAAACTAAGTTTGAACTTGCAATACCTTACTCTCTTGCAGAAGGTGTTGATGTCCTTGTCCAAGGTATCCAGAAGACTAATAGCTTGTATAACCATGTTATCCACTCTATTGACATTGAATTTCACATTGGCTTTGTTGTAGATGTTCCCAAGACCCAATTGAGCCTTCTCCAAGTCTATGTGATTCAAGATATGTGATTTCAACTCAATGGCAGACAAGCTTTCTAAATATACTTTGTTGTTACAGAAGGGTACCTAAACCAAACAAGAATTTAGAAAAGTCACTTCCTATCTGATTCAGAAAAGACTTGTACTAACAACCGCTTAATGGCAGATTATCTTGGAGTCATAGCTGAGGGATGTAGACATTGGTTATGCTCGTCTTGTTGTATTGCTGGTTTAGATATTAGGACTCTTTTGATGATTCTGTATTGATGACAAATTGAGTATCCTAGAGAATATGTAAGGAAGACTTTTAATAGTTTTCTTAAATTTCTTTGTTTTTGAATGATGGAAAACAAAACAGTATCCAACACACTTGACTCCTCACAGGACTAGTTAAATGTATATTTTTAGTTATTCCTTGGGATTATCAAATATAGTGACTTGTTATCACATATATAGTAGCTGGGCAACCATATTCTATTTTTCAGACACAGTACATTTTTCAGCCAGATCTCTTTCATATGAGATGCTAAGATGAGCATTTTTATGGATCATGATTATATTTGTGGACTATTGAACTCTCCCATATCAGGACTGAGTCTCAAGACACTTATATTTGAGGACCGATGTAGCCATTTATGTCATTTCAGAGCAGTAGTGGATGCCCAATGTTATATTAGTAATTTCTCATTGGATAGACGGTGTTTCAGATGGATTATATCGCATGGATATGACTCAAAATTTTATATTGTGTTATGGTTATTATTTCTCTTATACTGATCCTTGTGACATCTATTTACTTGTGGTATCATGATCTGGCGGTCATAATTATATGGACTTGGTTGTATCTTATACTATGTATTGATGTCCTTACTTTGACTTTGAAGTTTTTGAGTTATACTCAAAGGTTTTACCCTCCTTAGGGAGAATAGAGGTAGTCATTCCCACCATTGTTTTGGCTTACTAGTGTTGGCTCCATCATTCATTGTCTTCACCCATCCATTACCTTCCAGTTTAATTTTCAACCTGACTGACTTCTTGACTTATGGCATGGAGGACCTTTTTCCCCGCTAGAACCTTTGTTGGACAAGCCTCCCTGTTTATATTGTGTCTCAACTCTGAGTTGGTGATAGAAATTGTCTTGGTAAGTTGGATAGTATGCCTAAATCATTTTGGTCGGTTCTCCCTATGTTTGGCACTGTGCAGAATTCCCCCTAGTCACTTGAGATGTTGTTGGCTAAAACTGAAAGCTCATGTACTACCTATGTTGAAATTATTGAATATACACCCATGAAAAATGAAAATTATAAAATTGTGTTTCTTAACATATGTAAGGAGGTCAAGAGCAATGAAGTGCTAAAATACTCCTTGAAGAGTATAAGAAAAGGTTCAAAAAAGAAATGTATTAAAATGTGCTCTATCCAAAAAATTACTGACCTTATTAAAAATAAATACGTCCCGAATGAAAGCTATGATTAGCTATGCTTTTAAGCACTGGTGAAGTCCCAAAAGGGTCATATAGGCCAAAAAGGCCATGCAATCAAGTGTGATCCTATCGAACTTGGATCGAGTTTGATGCAGACATGATGCCCAAGTTGAATCAGCACTCTCTAAACAACTCACCGATCTGTGAGGCACTGCCATTCCTTGTGTTGTTGTTTCTCCAACATTGGTTATAGTGAGTTTTCACTTTCCTTGTCCAAAGTTTCATGGTGTTGAGTAGGAAGTCATCCTTTGCCTTAGCCTTGTCATTTTCACCCTTCACCCTTCACTAGCAAATTGACTACATCTATGAAGTGAGTATAGTCTTGAAAGTCTGAGTCTAAGTAATAATAAATAAAGCCTTATATATGTATGTATTTGTTGATGTATCACTAGTGAAATGAATGCTACTTACTGATATTGTTACTTGAATGAGTTTTAGAGCATGGCTTAACCTTTTGACACTTGCAGCAGATGGATGTATTATGAGTTATTATTGGTGTCTAATTATTCATAGATGGTATTATTGTTTTATGGGATATGATTGATGATCAGATAGAGACCTATGAGGGGTATAATTATACACCTTTTATGGATTAGGACTCTCTGAGTTCAAGGAGACCGTTTATTTCTAGTTTCGGCCACTCATAGATGTGATCAGGCTCACTATGCCTTTCTAAGGCAATTTTTCTTCATAGATTGATATTTTTAAGCAGGGAGATGTTTCAGTTGGATATCCTAGGGAATTGTATGGGAATAGGGGTGTGAAAAAACTTGTTTATACCATTGTACCCCCATCCTAGAGAGCCTCGTGGGCTCAGTTTCACAACAAAGGCACCCTAGGAGGCTGTTTTGGCAGGATCACATTTCCCGCGGTAGATTAAAAGATGATTAAATCTCTATTGAAGAAATTGGTTTGGGATACCGAGGCAAGGAAATGACATTGAATGAGTCATGATGATGAAAGTGATGACCTCCACACCTTCTCCAACACTTGTAGCTCCTGATTGGGCCCACACCTATTTTTTGGGCATTGTTTATTATTTTATCTAGCTCTTTTTGGAGGTTCACGATTTCCTCAAGGCACAAAAGTCAAAGAATTAAATTGTTATATTATTTATTGTGCCATGGGGACACCCAAAGGGAGTTAGTCAAACACTCCTTGGATCCACCATGTGCTTTCATTTATTTCCTGTTGAGTGGGTTACCTTTATTTGGGTGGTTTAGTCCACTTTGGTAAATTATGGTTATATTGATCCATGTGTTGTATGTTGAGTTCATCTCAACCATTGATTAGAACATTTCATCTTTTAATCTTAGCCACTCATTTTGAAAGTGTTTAGGATTTGGTTATGATTGAGGTTATCTCATCTCTATTTAAAGGAGAGGGCTTCTCATTTGAAAGGGGTCTTTGGCCCTGGGATCTGAATAATAGAAAGACTTTTTCTGTGGAAATTTTTCTGGATCTGCTTTGCATTTGATGTGCTTAAATGGTGATTAGCTAGTCTTCAGCTTCCTAGCATTGTGGAAATTCCCATGACATCTATTTTTTTTGTGGCTATCATTGTTTTGTCTACAAAAGGGCGTTTTGGGCTAGAGCGTTTTTATAGCGGGGCCTCAACTCGCTCGGTTCTCTTCATCTTGGATTAGGGGGTTTTTGATTAGTTTCATTGTGATCTATGATTAATTCATTTTACTATCTTGCATCATTCAGTTTCTTTATTTTGTATGTGCAAATTTGATATGGTTGACATTTTCTCATGCAAGGTAGGGGGCGCTTTGGTGGCTTTGAGCTTGCATATGCCATAGAAATCACGGGGATCTTCTAGAATTGATCGGGATAGAAAATATCGTCACTGTTACATAATTATACAAGATTTTATAGGTAATACCCAATATTTAAGGTCTTCTTTCTCAGATCTTGTTCCATTGTACCTTGCTGAAATTCAACTTTTTTCTAAAAACTCCTAAAACATCAAAAAACCTAAAAATCAATAGATCAAGGAATTGTTTGATATTTTTCCAAACCATTTCTGGGTTTCATATATTGGTCCTCCCATTCATCAAATCAACTAAATTTCTCATCAAATTCCTCATAGTTTGACCTAGATATAGTTTTTAAGCAGAAAACTACATAACCCCCCACTAAAAAATTGACCTGCTAGGGTTTTGGGTTTTTCTAAATTTTGACTTCCTAAAAGGATATATTGGGTCCCACATAGCATAAATAAACTCCAATGCTATTCAAAATCTTGACCATTTGTCCTCGATCTAAAAAATTGAATGAAAGTGCCCTAGCGCCCTCACTAAAAACTGGACTTTTTTGGAAGTGAATTTTTCTGAAATATGACAAGATATGCTGATAGATCAGGGCCCAAGAATTAAGAACACCCCCAATGTTATGCTAGTTCCTCTTGATTTTCCCTAGATCTGAAAAATCATTTTTTAGCCTCCTATCCCCATCATTAGATTTTAACTTTTCCAGATCTGATTTTTCTGTTGATTTTTGGATTTGGGCTTGTAGATTAGGTTTCCCTAACCTATTTTATTCCTCAACACTGATCCATTAGCCTCTTAGTGACTATGTAACTACATATCTATCCTCCCAAGCCCTAGCTCTAGTCATCCATTGAGTTGGGTTTCCTGTACCTTAGCTTTTCTAGACCAACTAATTTCTGGTTCGTAGATCAAGGTGTCTCCCAGGTGGGTTTTCTAAAACATTGGTTTACTACTGACTCCATTGCCCAATGAACACAAAGCATTGATATCCTATCTAGCACTGCCCTTAGGCTCTAATCCTTTTCCCTTTACCAACATTTACTGACAACTCAAATACCTTTCATTGAGTTTGATTTATTGGTACTAGATAGTCCCAAGTCTGTCCTTGTTTACCCTGTCATAGTTACGTTTCCCAAGACAGTGGTCACCTCCACCAGTTGCTAGTACCTAAACCCTAGAGCTAGGGTTTCCATTCACCTTGCAACTTAAGTACCCTGAAGCCCCATCTGATCTTCTTCTATTTTCTAGGTCCGACCTCTCCTGTCGGGAGCAGATCCGAGTCTGCCCCATTGTTGTCCTGGACTAGGATAACCTAAAGTGAATGCTGCCTTGATTGGCATGAAAACCATCCATTTGGGAGTCTAGGAAGTCATGGTTCCACCCCTTAGTTGCTTTCCCCTCTACCATCTATCCTAGATCCACCTCAAGCAGGCAACTACAAGGTGGGTGATAACATTTTGGAGCCATTGTCGGGGAGGTAGAGGCCTACCTTGGTTCAACATCCCTCACCTTTCCCTATGAAATATCTTTTTTTTTGGTGAATTACTTGTGTGGTTCACCTGATGACTCCACCCCATGACTCCACTAAGGATCGTACCCAACATATTAATCTTAAGTTCTTAGAGCATACCATAAATCATAATGAATTCTGATTTATTTCTTAGGCACATGAAAGAAGTAACCACACATGATTGAAAATACAAGATAAATAAACGAAAGGAATAGATGGAGGTTAGAATATGGGTATGATGATGATCTCAAGCATGACTATGGGTATGAATGTAGTTAATACAATCTTTATGATACCCATCAACTTCCTTTACCCATGCAATAAAGATTTCCCAACCATCTCGAGTGGACCTGTAAGTCGACATGAACTTAGAATTCAGTCCCAATCAAAGCCTTATAGCCAAGTAACCGGAGCTATTGAAAACCAAGACAAATGGTCTCCTTTTGACTTTTTCTAAAATACTGGGAGCACCTCATCCTATGCCAAATGATTACACTAGCACTACTACATTTCGATCCAAAATCCGACGGTTATTTCCGACAGCGTGTGGATTTTTTCTTTTAAACCTACCAAAAATCACAAAGTTAAATTTTTTTTTTAAACTGTGGTCATAAGCGTCGCTTAAGCGATGGATAGGATCATAAGTGTCGCTTAAGCGACGGCTAGCCTAGAAAACATCGCTTAAGTGATGGCGCATAAATTGATCAATTATTTAAAAAAATACACTTAATTGGTTAAAAGGATGACTGCTCCTTATTCAAAGTTGCAAGGATGGAAATTACCATCAAGGTACCTATTGGTCATGATCTGCTTGGCCATATGTGGCCCATATATGTTCTTCATCCAACAACAACCTTCCCTTTAATCATTCTTTGAGTGATTGTTTTGGTGTTAGCCTCTATTGCTACCCAATATTCCATTGGCATGGTGGTTCCCTTCTCCAATTCTAATCAAAATGATGTTTGTTTCAATCACTACTTCCATGCCATTAAATATGCCCAAAGTGTTGCATGAATTATGTCATCCCAACATGTCTCTTTATGTCATATTTTTTCATGAGAATAGAAACCAAAGCTTTGCTTTTGCTTCTAACTTATCCATGGTCCCTAGGGTAGTAATGACTACTCTTTTCATTCATGATCTAGAAATTTTTCATCAAACTAATGACAACCTTCCCTATGAAACGCGTGATTTGAACCTACAAAGCACATCCTAAAAAAAAACATGTAGTTGTTGCTTCAGATAGGCCCACTCAAATGCTTAAAAGGATAAATAGGAAGGATTGGGTGTAGTTCATTATAATTAACCCAAATAAAAATTTGTAGTTTCATGCTTTCCTTTTATCACTATGCACATATCTTGAACCATTTGAAATAAATTTTCAATAATGTTGGCTACCAAAGGCCCAAACACAATATCAACATGTCATTTTAGTGCGGGGAAATGTCCTCTAGTATTTCTTGCATGAGATTCTACTATAAAATGCTCCATATTATATGATGGTACACATTGATGAAGTGTACCATCCATTCCAATTTGATATAATAGATTTGTGACTAATTTGAGCCCTTGTGCTTTTTATCTATGCTTCACCGGGGGTTCGCTTTGCTCCACAGAATGCCCTCCTCGACTCTAGCGCTCTGCCCTATGCACAGTTTGCTCAAATTAACCACAGTACTGGATTTCGAGCGAATTGCAATTTCCAAGATAGAATGTCTTTTGCTGATTTGGGTGTACCACTGCCTGTGATAAATTTCTGTTCACCCGCTCATGAGTTTGTGGGCATTAAACCTCCAGATCTGATGGTGCAGGCAAGGAGGGCAAATAGAACCCGGTGATTAGCATTTTCGTAAGGAAATTATGTCTATGAATAAGGGATGGAGGAAATTTGGAGTTGCATTTGTGGGTTTGGTGCTGCTATCCATGCTCGTTCCATTGGTATTCTTGCTCAGACTCTATGGTGGATTTCAGAGCAGTAAGTTCATCTGAACCCATTTCATTTTTTATTTGACTTGAAGCCCCCTTCTCATAGACTGTTGTGTATGGGGAATCTGGATTTGGAGTACTTTGGCTGGGGATGGGGCACTTACAGGTTTTTATGAAGCCCATTTGTGGAATTTGTGGTGGGTGTTTTTCATTTTATTCAACCATTTTGTCTCTCTGCTGTATACTCCTACAATGGGCATTTGGTGTATACCTAGATCCTTAGTACTGTGGGTGATTTGGGGTTGGTATTTGCATTAGATCTGATGAACAACAGGTAGTGTCAATGTAATTGGTCAACGTAAACCTTGGCAAACAAATTGGTCAACGTAAACCCTGGGTTTCTATTGTGAGGTAGCAAGTACATTTTATTGTTGTTTCTGGAAATATGTCCCAAGGGGCTGCTCCACAATCACAAAAGAAACGGCTTAAATGAGAGTAACAAGTCTGTGACCCCTGTGGCACACCCAGGCACAAATAGAACATCACCCTTTAGAAACAGTCAGATCGCGAGTGTAGCAGAAGTACCAATGTTGTTCCATAAAGTTGCTTCCACTAGTGGTGAATGTACAAACTTTTGATGCAAGTGACCGTTCACTGTTACTCTCATCATCATCTTCTTTATCCATACTAGCTAGTTCTCCATCAGATGTGCCATCATCCTCATCATCATCTACTGATGTGGCATCACACTCAATCGCACTAGAATGGACTCCTTGATTGACTAGATTAACCAAAGCCTCCGAGTTCTTTCTAGGAACACTAGGCTTCAACTTACAGCTAGCAGAATCATTGTTAGAACTAGTGTTTGAAAATTCAGCCATGGATAATGTGCCAAAACCCTATCTGGAGCCTACCCCTTCTTCTTTTGATGCTTTTCTGTCTACATTTTTCAACTGCAACTGCCTGTTACATTTCTTCTCAAACAATCACTCGTCCTTTGAATGCCAAATAAATGAGGCTCTCCCTTGGGTCTCCCCCTTCAAAATGACCTGTAAGCTCAGAGTTGTACCAAGAGTTACTGCTTCTGACATCCTTATCTTTCCTGTTGTCCTGTACAGAATTTATGACTAGTATAACGTTTGCCTCTGCGAAGCTTTTATAATTTCCTTTGGAACTTAGGATTCCTAGTTCACCTTAGGAATTTCCCCTTGTTTTGTAGAAATTTCTCCCTCATATGCCTAGATGCCTTCCATACTTTATCCAGAGCTAAAGATAGAAGTCAGTAATGCAATCTCTCTATCCTCCGAATAATTGATTAGATCTTCCTCCATCTTCCCCTCCACCTCTTGACTTATGAGTTAAGATATGAGGATTATATTTAACTACAATTGTTTTAAATATTAGATTAACATTGTCTTATATTAATTTTCAGAATGGTTCAGGTTTGCAGTGAGCAAATTTGCTGCTTTTGGCAAATTTAGTCTTCAATGCATGAGATTTCACAAATTTTGACTTTTTTATGGTGACTAAAGATAAAATGAAGATTTGAAAATCATTAAATTTGATATGTAGTATGTGAATACTTGTTTTTCAATAAAATGGGCATCAAAATTAACTTTTAATTTTCATTTTTTATTGCATTAACCTTAGGATCCATCATCCAAACTTTACAGTCTGTTTATACGTTTACATGACATTTTTAGAAGCTTCTTAATGGACTGACTAGAGTCTAGAAGTTCATATGGCCTCTTGACAATCTGCATTTGTCCATATACATGCAACCACAAGTTTCTGCAACCATAGACTTAAGAGCTTCTAGTGTTCTGACACTGTAGCAGATGTGCAAGCTTGTCTCGTGGATTGTCTGCAATCCACAAGATTTGATTGTAGCACCTGCAAACTTAAGTTTGTGCTGTCTGTGGAACCCTCAAAACCTTCTGATGCAGAATTCAAAACACTCTCTGTTGTGTACTCTGCAAACTTGTTTTGCAGAAACTTGTGCAAACTAGCTGTGAACTTCACTTCCCACAAGAAGGAAAATACTGACAACAATATTGTAAATATTCAACTGCACTATTTACCTCAAAATTTTGGAGTGTGATGATTAATATCGCTTTCCTTTCTTTTGGAGTTTCATTAGCAATAGTATTACAGGTGGGTATGTGCACGTCACTAACCTTAGAAAGGTATTCATTATTAATTAAGAGGAAAATAGTCTCCTCATTCTAGAAACTGATTATAAAACATTATACAGATGCTTTTTATGTTATAATTCTCCAAGATATTTTGAGTCATGACCCACCAAACCCATTGAACTAAGGAATT
>LPNX010348306.1:159877-183566 GCA_001517045.1 Pseudotsuga menziesii
CTAACAAGTCAAGGTAACAATAGATAAGGCCATTACTGGTTTGCGCAGGCTGCGAGGTTTTTTTTAAATATCTTGGTTTATGTGAGTTTTTCTTTGTTTTAGAATTTAAATATTAAATGTTAATGACCCAGGTTCAAACCCTTGTGGGCATAGATCCCTGGTTTATAAGCTGGGAAAGTTTGTTGAGTTTTATATGCAGCATTAATTCATTAAAAGATATTAGTTCTGGACAATGTTATGGGAAGTGTTATAAATTTTTGCCTGTTACAGCTTGCAAGTTTAAGAATATTCATGTTATCTTATGTAGGCAAAGAGGCTTAGGAAGACTTTAGGTGGAGGGATGAGACAAGTTGGAGTATTGTGTGCTGCTGGCCTTGTGGCATTGCATGATATGGTTGGTCGGCTTAAAGATGACCATCATAGATGTCGGATTTTAGCTGGTAATATTTAAGCTTCCTTCTTTGAAATTCATGTAACAAAAGTATAAAATGTTAATGTACAACCTTTGTGATATTTTGGAATCTTGGAGAAGAAAGTTTATCGAATTATGATTGGTTCTGTTTGGGATGGGTCAAGTTTTGGAAAGGGGCATTTGGAAGAAATGCATGTCTCTTCTTATCCATTATCCCTGGAAAGATTTGTTGTAAGCTAGTTGCCTCCATGATTTTCCTAACTTCACTTATTATTTGGTTTATAAAAATCCTTATTTGCCTTATTTGACTAGTTACTACTACCATGGGGCAAAGTTTCCTATAACTCCCTTGGGTAGATGTAGTCTCTTTCTATCCTTTTCTCGTTTTTTGCATATTTTATTATTTCCTTGTTGACAAGTTATGACTTTCATACCTCCCTCTATTATATTCTAGGAAATTCCCCCTTGTACCCCTATCTTCCTTTCCTTTCTTTGCTAATAGATAACAAATGTTTACTCCTTTACAAGATTCATCGTTTGTTGCTTATTCACATTTACTGAAAATCCCTATTACATTAGTCACGTTATGCTTGCAAGCTGTATGTGACAGTATACTTATAACTTAATCCTTTCTTATGGCAAGATCACCCATCAACACCCTCCTTATCTTTGTTTATTTATAACAAAGTTGATGACACCCTCCCTCTTTTTGTCTGTTGTTCATTCTAATCCATAGTTATTATAAGATCTCTCTATATGGAAATATATATAGTTTCCTGGCAGATTTCAAGTCTCATTGTTTTCCAATAGTGTTGAAACAAGTAAGGAATTCTGTTTTCTTTGGGAGTAATATTCATAAAATATCAAATAAAAAATTCGATCTATTTCAAGTCAAGTCTAAGAAGGAAATTGTGATGCCAAACTGTCATTAGTAAACATGATACCAAGTGTATTTATGCCTCAATAGAACAAGAACATATGAAAGGCCAGCATGGTAAATCACCAGCCTAAATGTACAATACCAATAATGATCATACATACCCATGCACATCAAGACCAGAACTTTGTAACAAAAACTAAGACATAAATATTCAGCTGTCATTTAATTCCCATTTACTTTTGACTTCCTAGGAGAGGCAGTGGATAAAATATTTGTAGTCTTTGCCCTTACGAGGTAATTCCCCATGACTCTTAGATCACTGTCAACTGAATATTTTAATATAAATGTAGCTTGCCTTTGTAAGATAGCAGTGCTATTTCATTGTAGCCCTTCTATAGGCCTTAAAACCTTTCCTGGAGACCTTGCTGACTTTGCACAAGCCTGAGATAGGGTTGGAGATGCCTCTTTCCACAAGAACTGTCATTAGTTTATATTGTTAGGTGTCTAAGCATGTTCATATAGGTCTTCAATATTACTTTTTTGTTTTGGTGGTTGCTAATTCAGTTTAAATTCTTTCCTAAGTTTCCATGGTATGTTATGCCTCATGTTGCTGGTTAACGTACTCAGTAGATTTGTCCTTGTGGTAATCTACACTTCAGTATGGATGGAATCATTAATAGAGCATACTATGCTGAGAATTTGTACCTATTTCTGATCTGTTAGAAATCTGATATTAGAACATGAACTTGTGATTTTTATTGTCGTACAGTAGATTGGTTACGATTACTGAAACACTTTTTGGATTTTCTATACTGAACATTATGCATCAGGCTACTTCACAGAGAATACACTGTTATGGGCTGAGGGAAGAGATAATTGGATGCCACTATCTGCCATTTAGGGGTTACAGTCACTGGTTATTTCCAATGAAACCCAGTTAAAATCGTATGAGAATGATGTTAGTTACTCAGAAAATCAATCTACTAGTCAATCCCAGGTTAATGGACAAACAACCGTCTCCCATACCTCTGATGCTTACTTAAAGGCTGCAGATGCTGATGATGATTTCCTTAGATGGAAAGAGGAGGTGAGGCAAGCAGAGGCTGAAGCAGAGGCTTTGAAGTCTGGAACAACAAAGAAGATAGAGGTATATCTATAGAGTGCAAAGGAAGAAGAACTTAATATACAAACAGATGATGTAGATGAAAGGCCTCACACCCCTCCATATGGAGAGCAGGAATTCACAGATGATGATGGAACTTTGTACAGATGGGACCATAATCTCCGGGCGTGGGTTCCACAAGTATGTTATGGAATTTTAAAATGCTGATATATTTACATGAAACAATGTTCTTTGTCTGAGGTTTATACTGGACACTAGTAGTTTGAGTTACCTGCATGCAACAAGTAACAGCACAGGGGTCTTCATTTCTACATGAGCATCTTAAATGAAAGTTGAAAAAAGTATGTATAATGGGAAATAGGGAGATTATACTCCTAGTCTCTAGATGATCTGACTCTACTTGAGGAAATACCAAGAAAACACGCAAGATTTGGACTTGGCATCTCTAGCATTCCTAGATAGGTCCAAACTCAAGGAATTCTTCAATTCAGATGATGAATGTGAGTGTGTGCTTTTCCTAGCCTTTTCCAAAAGGAAATTGAAATCCTAGTTTTTTGCAGTAGGCAGAAATTCTATGCATAACTTATAAAGAGTAAGACACAAAAATACTCTACATCACAAGTTCTTCTTTCGTGAACAAGCCTTAGTTCTGAATTCTCTATAAAATTATACCTTCTTTTATGAATACACATAAAAGAACAAGGAATACACATAATACTACAATTCTTAACAAACAATGGGTCTTATGCTGGATGAATAACTTCTCATTTTTTGAATTTTATCAGTGTTTACAGTGGGTAGGATTCAATTTTGGGAGTTACACATTCGAAAGGGCTAAATCAGTTGTCATCTGGTGCTTTCTACCAATGCTAGTTGTTGAATGGAAAGTTGGTTTTGTTCCCCCACTGCAGGTTCAAAAATTCGGGTCTGAGGCAAGTGGAGAAGAGCTTTTTAGATTTATTACAGATATAATAGAGGTAGAAGTAAAACAATGGCATGGAAATGGGCAGGTAGATGCTAGGGTTACTTTTCTCTTTGACAAAGCAAAGGATCACTCTGAGGAGATCCTTAGAAATAAGGTTAATAATCATCTAAACTCTCTTCGGTTGAGATATGTTGATTGGGTTAAAGAATTTAGTTGAAATTTAGACTCAAACCATTGCTGATGATGATTGTAATGTTTGGATTTGTAGAAATTTACAGCGTGGAAGAAGTTCTATGTCATTTATGCCTTCTTCTTTGTAAGGAAGATTGTGGCTCACCTTGTCATATTCACCTTTTACTGTGTTGTGATTCCTGCAACTGTACTTGTTTCGAAAGTACAAGTACCCAAATGGGGGGCTGTTTACATTCCTTCAATCATCACTTTATTAAATGCAGTAATCACTCCCAAGTAAGTAGCCTCAGCCTCTTTTCATCCATACTTTCCTTGTAATGCATACAAAAGTGAAAAGATATATCCTGGTAATCACCCTCTCACTTGTTTCAGATCTCTGCATTTGCTTGTTTTCTGGATCTTGTTTGAAAATGTGATGTCTCTGCATCAAACCAAGGCAACTATCATTGGCTTGTTAGAAGCTGGCCATGTCAATGAATGGGTTGTGACAGAGAATCTTGGAGATGCCATGAAGCATAAATCTGGGAAGCAGACTAAAAACTCTCGCTCAAGAATTGGAGAAAGGTATTGCCTCTGCTCATATATTGTGCCATATTCTGCAATTGTCTTCTACTGGAGCATGCATTTATTACCCCCTATAAAATGTACAATCCATCTTAATCACCGACTTGTTTTTAAATCCCATGGCTAATTGATTTTCCTTTTTACAGACTCCACATCTTGGAACTGTTTGCTGGTGTCTATCTCTTCTTCTGTGCATCCTATGATCTTGCATTTGGAAACAATCACTTCTATATCTATCTTTATCTGCAAGCTGTAGCGTTCTTCGTCATGGGATTTGGATATATTGGAACATTTGTACCAACATCCTAGGAGGCTAGGACTACATAAAACAGAGGTGCCATCCAGTTCTGTTTCTCTGTGGCAGATGAAGCCTGATTTGAGTTCAATTTACCTATGTATAGATTGTATCTTCTCATTCTTTTTAGGAGGATAAGTACATGGTATAGTCCCCAAAGGGATTTGTTTCTTCTATCCCTCACCTTTTTAACTTTGGTTCTTGATCAGCTTTCTTCATTTTCTTTGGCAGGAACTGTGATTGGCACTCTCCTTGCTTTCATCTTATTATAGTACACTGTGGCTAGTTTTGTTGACCTTTCTTATCATCAAGGGCATTGATATAAAATTTGAATTTCTTGCCTTGCTTTGTTGATGCTGGTATGTCGTGACTGATTGGAGTGTATTCATGCAATCTATAACTACATTAAAAATATTTTGTGCTATCAATCTTTGCCTTGTGCAGTCACAAGATACTCAAGTTCTGTAAAGATCATTACTGTTCATCTATGGAATACCCTTTATTAATAAAGTTTGTTAGTACTTTCCAAATTTCAAGGCATCAACTTCACGAAGGAAAGCTCTCTCATACAAGATCATTTTATATTTTTGAGTTTTAAAAAATCTAATAATACTTTTCATCTGTATCTGCTCTGTTAGTTTCTTTTGTATTTTTCAATTTTGTTATGTTATATGCATGCTCTCATATTTATGGCATACATTTGTCTGTTAGAATATGTTGTTAGTATGTCTAGTGGCGATATTTGTCGATGTACTTAGTGCCATTGTGTTGTGAGTTGTAGCATTTAATATGTTTCACAAATTATGGCTTCAAATGCAACAACTGTCTCTAGAATGGCTTTAGCCTTTAAGTACATGAAGAAATGCGGCCACCAGACACAAATGTCCCATTAAAGGACTCCAATATGTCTAATGATGTCCTGTTACATGTATATAACTTCCCCACAAATGAAGGATCCTAATGCAACAACTATCATAGTGACACTATGTACATCAACAAATGTGGCCATTGGCTAATTAGACAACATTATAGCATAATGTAGCATTCTCCCGTATTGTTGACCATGGGAATGAATACACATTCATGAAATAATAGCATTGCATGAACATTGTCAATCTTTAGAATTCACAGATTTGACATACTTTGGGGTCCACATACATGGTTTTAGATGGACTATGATATTCTGAGACTGAAGGACTTATTTTGCAGGTTGGATTTCAAGCCATCGCTGAAGCTCTTGGCATCGTTGCAGTCAAAGCAATAGTTGCAATAACTGGTATTATTGCAGGAGGGTGCCTGGTATGGTTCATGCTTACAGTTGTCCCTTTACATGATTTATTGATTAGAAACTGTGAGATTTGTATGTGAAAAATGTCATTGTTTTAGTGTTAACTTTCTTTAACAATGGTAGTTTTTTCATAGTTTCTCTGTGTAATTATACTTTTGATTTGATTTTTCTTGTCGACTTCATCGACAGCAATTTAGGTTCTGCACCAGAAAAGAGTATAGTGTGACTAGGATTGCATACCTTTTTCTATTGAACTAAGTGTGTTCCAGGATTCTTGATATTGTGGTATTGAAAAAGCACTTCAAACAACCTCTACTTCATGCATCATGACTTCTATGGTTAATCCTTCTGCTATCCAGAAGAATTTCTTTTTGTCAGCAGCTGCTGGTGTCTATCCTAGCACTACAGCAACATGGTAATAGAAGATATGCAATTTCTCCATTCATGTCATATTATGTAAGATTAGGTCTATTCAGTACTTGTTATGAAAGTTGGATATATCATGTTATTGAGAATGTCTGCATTTTTTGGCCTTGGCATGCCATGCTTCTAGATAGATTTTTTGTTGTACAAGGAGAGACTATTGGTCGTTCCTGTCGGGACCGCAAACCTGTTAAGTACACATTTGGTATGCAATTTCTCCATTCATGTCATATTATGTAAGATTAGGTCTATTCAGTACTTGTTATGAAAGTTGGATATATCATTTTATTGAGAATGTCTGCATTTTTTGGCCTAGGCTGTGAAAACCTAGTTCTTTTGGTGGTTTGAAAGATCTTGGTTTGAAGGATGGGACTTGAAGAAAAGCCTAATTTTGAAATCCTAGAAGTTGGTATAATGGGATGAGGTTCAATTGTAGACCAAAACCATAGTCTATACCATGATGGGGAGAATAATAATGTTGTTCTTAGTAGACTCTTACTAGCACAAAACATTAGGGGAAATAAGGTAATTTTCACAATATTTAAAAAAAATAAAAAATACACAGGCGTCGCTTAACCGATGCCTATAGGTGTCGGTTAAGCGACGCCTGTGTATTTTAAAAATACATTACCGTCGCTTAAGCGACACCTAGATCTGTTGGTTATGCGACGCATATGTCCTGGAGGTGTCGGTTAAGCGACGCCAGTAGGTGTCAATGTTGTTAACAATTTTTGTCACCATCGCTTAATAAGTGTCGGATAACCGACGATGTACATTCAACCGACGGTTAGTTAAGTGTCGCTTAACCGATGGTTACTTAGGTGTCGGATAACCGACGACAAGTTTCCGACGCTTATAAAAAAACCAAAGTGTCGTACATGTGACAGGGAAGTGTCGAAAATCCGACATGACGGCCGTCGGATTTTTGGTCGAAATGTAGTAGTGTAGGAGGTTGCCCCAGTTTAGTGGAAATAATGATATATCTATTGAAATTCATTTGGACATTCTCTGGGATTACATGGAATCTAGAGGTGTAGACAATGAAGATGTTTATATGCAAGCCTTAGGAGAATCCTTGTAAGGGGATGTTCAAATATGGTTTGATAATTTAGCACCAGGATCTGTCACTGGGTATGACATGTTCACAGATTTGTTAATTGATAGTTGGAGTAGGAACACTGATGATTCTTTAGAGTGTGGATCTAGCAATGATTATAATCAATATATTGGAGAAGTGCTTTCTCAATTGGACCACTCCTCTCACGATATGTTCCAACTTATGAATGTGCCTGCAATCCATAAGAATGTTACATAGTACATTGAGGATAATGTTTCAAAACCCCATGCTAAAATTAAGAAGGATATCAATCAAATCATACAATATACTTTTTTATTATTACCTGAAGTAGTCACAGATCAAATCCTGGATTTGATCCGTGGAAGGGAACCTCATCACCATCAAGAAGCATCCATAGTGGAGCCTTCCAATTGTGAGTCCATTAAAGAGCCTTTATAAGAGGAAGTCCATAGTCATTGCCTAATAGATGATAATTTGAGTCAGTATCCAACCTATTTGAATCTGTATTTAGACCTTGATCATGTCACTGTAAAAGAAGAAAAGGTGGAAATTAATAAAACTTCCACTGAAGAGCAATCATGTGGTCATATTGTAGTTGAAAACCAAGTTTTTGAGGATAGAAAGGAACATAGTAATGTTTTTCCTTATCAAATGAATCATGATGATCATTTATCCTTTGTTGAATGTAATGAACAATCTCAAGAAGAGAAACCACATGATGATGATATACTAGTAAGCGAGATTGACCTAGAACCTTGTTTGTCACATCTTTCGAACTGGAATCTGTGTCCCAATAATCATCAAGAGCCTACAAGGAATAATTCTTGTAATGTTGTTACTATTCCCCATCATATTTTTGATCAAGGTGAATTGGTTGAGGATATTAATCATAGTGAGTCTAGTTCTTGCGATGTTAGTTTTAATCTTTCCAATTTCTCTAGCAAATGTCCCATATCACATGGAAGCTTGGAGTTAACATCTTTAGGTGATACAACTGAAGTCTCAATTTGTCAATCCACCCTCCCATACCAGCTTTTGAAGTCCTCTATGGTGTCATGCGGTGCAGATTCTAGAAAGTACCAACTGGTCAATGGTAAAGCATTTTATATCCTTTCGTCCTTGGTGCATAATGTTTTCAACTTTGCTAATTTCTTTGATTGGGTGAATGAAAAGCTCTATAAAGACCAATTCCATATTTTCTCATTTTCTAAACAACAAATGGGGTTAATCTCAATTTCTGGTTTAAATATTTCTAATTTGTCCCTATTTTGTTTCATCATTGATCATAATGTGAGAATGATTCAGTATGCTGACCAAAAAGATGAGGGAAAAAATGATGGCCTAGGAGGGATGAATTATGTATCGTATTCTTTTCTTTCATCAAATTTAAACTTGTGTAAATTTTATGATCCTATTGATTTATGGATGGAAGAAGTCTACAACAATCAATTTATCCCTGGCATGATTTCATTTCTCTTCATCCATGACTTTCTTTAATTTTCAAACAACAACTTATTATGGCTTCAATTTTCATTCACATTGCTCACAAGCCATCATTGACTTGTTGTATCATCAACTGTAAAGAAAGCTCAATAGATTTGTTCATCAAGTGGTTGAATTGGATTTATGATTTTACCTAACACTTGTATAAATTGGTTAGAGTAGGGTAGGTAGGACTAAATAATCCTTTCTCGGTAGTAGTATAGAGTGTTTCTTAGTTGTCTGAAGCTCACTTTTGAAGCTCTTAGTATAGTGTTGATTTCTGTTATCCTGCACAATAAAAGTCAAACTTTTACTGAAAGTTATGGTTATGTATTAGATTTATTTTCTGCTTTTTAGTTGCATGCATCTTTACTTTCAGTATTTTTTATATTATCCACATTATTGTTTGACGACCATTCTGTGAGTTTGGTATATCTCTGGACATGCTGCAGGTAGCCAGGTGCATTCTTGGTCGCGGTTGCAGAGCTGGATGGATTGATCGAGGATGTGAGAAGCAGAGTGCGATTACTAGAGATTCTGAGGTTCTCAAGTGCTCTATTCAGCAGAGCACTTGTCCCAGCTGAAGCCAGATGTTATCACATATATAGTAGCTATGCTACCATATTCTATTTTTCAGACACAGTACATTTTTCAGCCAGATCTCTTACATATGAGATGATGAGATGAGCATTTTTATGGATCATGATTATATTTGTGGACTATTGAAATCTCCCATGTCAAGACTAAGTCTCGGGACACTAAAATTTGAGGACCAATGTAGCCATTTATGTCATTTTAGAGCAGTAATGGATGCCCAGTGTTATATCAGTACTTTCTCATTAGATAGATGGTGTTTTAGATTCCAGATTATATTGCATGGATATGAATCCGCATTTTATATTGTGTTATGGTTATTATTTCTCTTATACTGATCCTTGTGACATGTATTTACTTGTGTTATCATGATCCGGTGGTCATAATTATATGGACTTGGTTGTATCTTATACTATGTATTGATGTCCTTACTCTGACTTTTAAGTTTTTGAGTTATACTCAATGGTTTTACCCTCCTTCGGGAGAATAGAGGTAGTCATTCCCACCATTGTTTTGGCTTTCTAGTGTTGGCTCCATCATTCATTGTCTTCACCCATCCATTACCTTCCAGTTTAATTTTCAACCCGACTGACTTCTTGAATTATGGCATGGAGGACCTTTTTCCCCGCTAGAACTTTTATTGGACAAGCCTCCCTATTTATATTGTGTCTCGGCTCTGAGTTGGTGACAGAACTTTCCTTGGTAAGTTGGATAGTATGACTAAATCATTCTCGTCGGTTTTCTTGATGTTTGGCACTGTGCACAATTTCCCCCAGTCAGTTGAGATGTTGTTGGCTAAAACTGAAAGCTCATGTACTACCTATGTTGAAATTATTGAATATACGGCCATGAAAAATGAAAATTATAGAACTGTGTTTCTTAACATATGTAAAGAGGGCAAGAGAAATGAAGTGCTAAAATACTCCTTGAAGAGTATAAGAAAAGGTCCAAAAAATCAATGTATTAAAATGTGCTCTATCCAAAAAATTGCTGACCTTATTAAAAATAAATATGTCCCGGATGAAAGCTGTGATTTGCTATACTTTTAATTACTGGTGAAGTCCCAAAAGGGTAGGCCAAAAAGGCCATGGAATAAAGTGTGGTCCTAATTAACTTGGATCAAGTTTGATGTAGACATGATGCCTAAGTTGAATAAGCACTCTCTAAACAACTCACTCATCTGTGAGGCACTGTCATTCCTTGTGTTGTTGTTTGTCCAGCATTGGTTATAGTGAGTTTTCCCTTTCCTTCTCCAAAGTTTCGTGGTGTTGAGTAGGAATTCATCCTTTTCCTTCGCCTTGTCATTTTCACCCTTCACCCTTCGCTAGCAAATTGACTACAACTATGAAGTGAGTATAGTCTTGAAAGCTTGAGTCTAAGTAATAATAAATAAAGCCTTATATATATATATATATATATATATATATATATATATATATATACATACATACACACACACACACACACACACACACACACACACACACACACACACACACACATATATATATATTTGTTGATGTATCGCTAGTGAAATGAATGCTACTTTTTGATATTGTTACTTCAATGAGTTATAGAGCATGGCTTAACCTTTTGACACTTGCAGTAGATGGATGTATTCTGAGTTATTATTGGTGTTTCATTATTCACAGATGGTTATATTGTTTTATGGGATATGATTGATGATCAGATAGAGACCTATGAGGGGTATGAGTATACACCTTAAATATATTGGGACTCTCTGAGTCCAATGAGACAGTTTATTTCTAGTTCTGGGCACTCACAGATGTGATCAGGCTCACTCTTCCTTTCTGATGCATTTTTTCTTCACAGATTGATATTTTTGAGCAGGGAGATGTTTCAGTTGGATCTCCTAGGAAGTTGTAGGGGAATAGGGGTGTGTAGCCACTTGTTTGTACCATTGTACCCCCATCCCATAGATCCTGGTGGGCTCAGTTTGACAATGCAGGCACCCTAGGAGGTTGTTTTGGCTGGATCACGTTTCCTGAGGCAGATTAAAAAAGTATTAAATGGCTATTGAAGAAATCAATTTGGGCTATTGAGGCAAGGAAATGACATGGGATGAGTCATGATGATGAGATTGATGACCTCCACACCTTCTCCAGTAGTTGCAGCTCCTGATTGGGCCCACACCTATTTTTGGGCATTTTTTATTATTTTCTAGAGCTCTTTTTGGAGGTTCACGATTTCCTCAAGGAGGCACAAAAGTCAAATAATTAAATTGTTATATTATTTATTGTGACATCGGGACACACAAAGGGAGTTATTCAAACACTCCTTGGACCCACCATGTGATTTCATTTATTTCTTGTTGAGTGGGTTACCTTTATTTGGGTGGTTTAGTCCACTTTGGTAAATTATGGTTATATTGATCCATGTGTTGTATGTTGAGCTCATCTCAACCATTGATTTGAACATTTCATCTTTTAATCTTAGCCACTCATTTTGAAAGTGGTTAGGATTTGATTATGATTGAGGTTCTCTCATTTCTATTTAAAGGAGAGAGCTTCTTATTTGTAAGGGGTCTTTGGCTTTGGGATCTGAATAATAGAAAGACTTTTTCTGTGGAAATATTTATGGATCTGCTTTGCATCTGATGTGTTCAAATGGTGATTAGCTAGTCTTTAGATTCCTAGCATTGTGGAAATTCTAATGAGATCTATATTTTTTGTGGCTATCATTGTTTTGTCTCCAGGAGGGTGTTTTGGGCTAGAGCATTTTTGTAGGGGGACCTCAACTCGCTCGGTTCTCTTCGTCTTGGATCAGGGGGTTTTCATTAGTTTCATTGTGATATATGATTAATTCATTTTACTGTCTTGTAGGATTTAGTTTCTTTAGTTTGTATGTGCAAATCTGACATGGTTGACATTTGCTCATGCAGGGTAGGGGGCGCTTTGGTGGCTTGGAGCTTGCATATGCCATAGAAATCACGGGGATCTTCTAGAATTGATCAAGATAGCAAAGATCATCATTGTTACAGACCGCTACAAGATTTTCCAAGTAAGATCCAATAGGTAAGTTCTTCTTTCTAAGATCTTATTCCATTGTACCTTGCTGAAATTCAACGTTTTTTTGAAAACTCCTAAAACACTAAAAAAGCTAAAAATCAATAAATTAGGGAACCGTGTGATATTTTGCCAAACCATTTTTGGGTTTCATATATCGAGCCTCCCCTTCATCAAATCATCTAAAACACTGGTCAAATTCCTCATAGTTTGACCTAGATCTGATTTTTAAATAGAAAACTGCATAACCCCCCACTAAAAAATTGACCTGCTAGGGTTTTGAGTTTTTTTTGAATTTTGAATTCATAGAAGGATAGATTGGGTCCCAAACAGCCTAAATCAATCCCAACACCGTGCAACTGCTTGACTAATAGCCTGTATAACCATGTTATCCACTCTATTGACATTGAATTTCATGTTGGCTCTACTTTAGCTGTCCTCAAGACCCAATTGAGCCTTCTCCAAGTATATGTGATTCAATTACAGAGCTCTGTTTACTCATTTTTGCATGATTCCTCAATGTCAAAACTAAATATCCATTCAGTTGATGCTATGACCCATTTTTCTCTAAACCGAGCTAGGATTACTACATATCAGCACTATGTACATCCATCAATTACAGTTACCTAGGATATGTATGAATAGAATTATTCAAGCACATGAAAAAATATTATAAATGGAAAAATAGAAGAAAACAATGTGGTTTAGACTTTTTTAATTTCTATACTTGGATTTATAATACGATCACACTTTGTCTCTTAGGAGACAAGTCACTAATGAAACAATGGACATACCTGAGAGAGAGAGATAGGTAGTTGTAGGGTAGAGTGAGACAAATATATACCACAAGGTCACAGATCAATACTGTCAACCTCAAAACATCTATAAAAAACAAAAAAATATATTTGCATTTGCAGCAGCTGTTGACCCAACAACTCTCCACCCACAAAACTCAAAATCCATAATCGAGGTTCTACACCCAGCTTGATGAGACTCAAACCAGATTCAATTAATTTTTTTAGGCCTTTCTGGCCACAAACAACTGCACCTAATTGGACTAAATTTTTAACAGCTACACTTATTGCCTCATGGCTTGGGCTTGATGTCCAAACTGCACTCAGTGGCATCCATCCACAGTATCTATATTGACCAAAGAAACACCTTATCCTACTGGCCTGCAAGAAACAAATACAGTAGAGACAACAATTTACCTTCCCAAAGCTAAATCACTATGTATCCTTGCTCAACTACCTTTCAAAGACAGTGATTCCCTCTGTCGTTACTTATACAACAAAATAGTGACAAGTGGATCCCTGGGAGAGGATGGAAATGTAGGAAAAACATTGATCTCCCTTATAACCCAATTTATCCAAATTTATCATGCATTTCCCTTTCTAATTTATTATATAGGCTTTCCATTTTTATGCTTTGTGTTGCTGTTGTGTTTTCTATAGGCTGGGAGCATGAGTTTATAGCATCCAATCCTTTTGCAGCTAGTGAATCCCTTTATTTTCCTGGAGAGATGGAAACAAAGCTTTTATGAAATATTTATTTATAAGAAGACCAATGATGAGTGGGTCAATGCCTTTGATGCAGTGAATGGAGTCTATGAAGGATTTGGCTGCTAAAACAAATAGATATTGAAGTCGAGATATCTCACGGTCTAATAATAAAGTATTTGCTGGAAGAAGAGAAACTCTATAAGGCTTCACTGTTACTTTTACTACAAGAAAACATAATGTTCTATTATAACCAGCATTGGTGGCTAACTATTAAGCACAACGATTACCATCTAACTAATTTGTATTAGCTATTATGCACGAGGCAAGGAATGCCTTATTGTCTATGACTTAGTACAAAGAGGCAATCTTTAAGAGGGCCTTCATATTGAAGAGCACAAACCAATGATTCCATATAAATACTGGTTTACAATGGCTATGGAGTTGTAGGAGCATTAGATTGGCCCACTTTTGACAAGCAAAATGAATCCCATGAAAATGTTGATCACAAAAATAAATTGTATGTTTTTTCAAAGTTTTTGCTTAAAACTCCTACTCTGGCTTTGTTAATGCATTCTAATGATATAGGATTTCCTATGGATTCACAGGGGAAACTTATCAAATATATTAATATTTCTTCTTTGGATTTATGGTAAAATGATGGGTGAATTCTAGGGTTTCATGCACATGCAAGATTGATGCTAGCATTGTTTGAAGAACACAAGCACAAAGAGGATCTAGGATTTTCTTGGTTGCTCCATTGGTAAAGTTTGGTGAAATTATGCTTCTATGGATTGAATGGTGGTTGTAATGCTGCATTTTCTATGAATTAGGGCTTTTTACCAGCTTTTGTCAACTTTTACATGTTATAAAACATCCTCTTGAAGGATTTTTCTCTTGTTTGTCCTTATATCTATGACTTTTTCCCTAATTAGGATCCTCCAACAAACCCTAGCGTAAATATAGTAGTATTTCATGTGTAAATATACACATTTGCGTGATTAGTGTAAAGTTAGATTAGATCTTCATTTTTATAAACTAGAAAACCTTAGAAATTTATAAAATTCAATAATCCAAAAATAACAAAATTTTTTAAATTATAAGCCACCCTCAAATTTTGGCCTGCCTATTTATCCCTAGATCCTCCAGTGTGTCACCTATCTTCTTGTCTACATCCATGAACTTGAGAAGCAACTCAAAAAAACCAGTCAAAAGTCAGATCTAGGGTTTCATACTTGACATGTTTCAGGGGTTGGGATAATTTGGCCTTGATAAAAGGTTACTTTATGCCTTACAATGAACCCATTTAATTGTTTAGTAGGGAAATTTAGGAACTCTTTCGTTACTGATCAGTGTTAGTATCATTTCTAGCTCTAAAACCTATCAAAAATACCTCCAAAACCAACCAAGTTAGGGTCATCTTTGAGTTATGGGGAAATATCAACAATATAATTGAATTCTTCCTTCTAAAAGCATTCTTTTTAGGCTAAGGAGTACTTGTATAAACCCTTAAAATGATGGTTAACTCAGCTGGTAATTCATGTTGACATACCAATGTGTACAATGTGGTGAAAAGTTACAATGGAAACTAAAAATACCAATGTGTACTATGCCCAACTCACAACCTATAGGGATAAGCACAAATATAAACATAGGTTTACCACTGCACAATCAACCATTAAAGTTGAACAATATATGATATTAATAAACAAATTACAAAACTATTTGAGAAAGATAAATTGGGGCAGATAACAATATACTCATGCGGAATAATATGGAAACAACGCTTCAGATACCATTTTCCTCACAAGTCTATCTATCTTTTTCTGTCTTTTGACCTTTCATATTCCCATCAAACTCAAATGCCTATCAAATTTCTTGTAATGAAATGCCTACATTTAATATTGTTGTCCTAGCTATATGGTATTGGTAAAGTATTACCAATGGGCCAGTTATCATGATAAATCAAAATATTTAAGGTAATTGTTTAGATTAGATATAACAAAGTTTGCCTCTATGTATGGTAATCATCATCATCAACTAAATGTATGTATGTGGACATGCATAAATACCCAATACACAGCTCAATCAAACAAAAGAAAACATATTTATACCTTGATTTCTGGATCTTCACACTGTCTTCTTATGCTTTACCTTTCAAAACAGCATTCAACATACTTCATTTTTTGTCCTGTCGCAATAGTTTCATGTTAGTACCCATCAAATATATTTATGTTTGTTTATGAAAATAACAAAAAAAATCTAAATAAATACAATTCTATTACAATGTAAATTACAATACTATTCAACTATTCAAGTAAATTAATTGTTAAGAATATATCACCTGATAAAACATGGATAACCAAAAATACTATGTATATAAGGCCATCGATCTAATCAAAACTCCATTTATTTCCTCTTAACTATGGAAATGTTTCTCAGCGCTATCTGTAACAAGTTCCAATGGAGGAGTCAAATAGCAATAGTGAAAATTACACAGTAAAAATATAGAAATAGATGTTTTTTAATGTATTCTTCCTTACCATTCATTGAGCTCCTCTCTGCTTCGAGAATAATTTAATATTCTCTACTAAATAGGACCAACCATATGAAGGTGGAAGCTCTTATGGCCTCTCCCCCCCTCACATCACTCTCAACTCCCCAAACCCAATGCCTATACTTGCAAATAACAATTTATTTCACTATTTCACAATGCAAATAACAGTGCATCTACAATGCAAATTATTTCACTCAATAGTTGAAAAATTCTTTTATTAAATCATTCTTTAAAACATTCATTAAACCATTCAATCATTCAACAGCTGAAAAAACCATTCATTAACTCATTCATTAAAACATTAATTTAGTCAATGGCAGAAAAAAAATCAATAAACAATTCAGTAAAGCATTTATTCGTAAAACAGAGAAAAAAAGCATTAATTTTTTTTATAAATAAGAATTACTCAAAATTTGTTTAGTCACTTCCTTTTTACTTTTCTTCTCTTTAAATATTAAGTTAGAGTCACATCTTCGGGAATCTGATCATCGGTATCCCTACTAGTCTGCTCGCAAGGTTGAACTTTAGGCAACGGGCGATGAAGTTCTGCAATAATGTCAAAATCTTTCATTAATATATTTATATTTTGATAAATGTGTGTAATTCATTAAAAAAACATTACGAATTTGTGTTTTTACCTGCCCTGTGCACATCAACATGTTCAACATTATCTCGTACTGGCCCAACCTGTTCCGTGTTATGATCTGCAGCTACATGCTCTGTAGTTGAATTGTGTAGAATTAGCATTAATGTTCATCATCTGCAATGGTCTATAAAAAATAGTAGCACATTAATAAATTTATTACCAATATGAGAAGCATGATCTTCGTTTGGTTGGTCATGTACTACATCCTCGACATGAACGAGATCATTACTTTCCTACACAAAAAGGAATAAATAATTTATGTTAGTTTGTTTATAAGGAACAAATTGCATGAGCATTAATAAATTATCATTAAAATATATAGTTTTCACATACCTGGGCACTAGATGGATCAACCGAATATCTTTCAATATTCACAGACAACCTTCTCCGATGTTCAACAATGGCGTCAAAGCCATGTTCGAAGCCAAGCTTCATGTAATACGCGCTGGGCAATTATTTGAACCGGTCAGCCTTCATATTTGCATGATGTCATTAATTTTAAAGCCTTTTGTCAGAACAAAAACAAAAACAATAATCTATATGATATTTGGATGTGGATTCGGGTTTTGCGATACTTACATATCGGGCTGCCAAGTTGGAGTAACCACCAGGCCCAAGCTTGTGTTGGCCAATTTTTTCAATTCTTGCCTTTGTGGCCTTAGATGTGTCCAAGAGCCTAATTAAGTTTTTAAATACATTAGTCTATGTACCAAAATTGATTTAACAAGTAGTAATAATAAGGCTTACCACTACATTTTGGAATGTATTACATACCTCCCTGTTCCACTTGGTGGTATCTTTCCTGATTTTCTCAGGCCCTTCTCTTTTCCATCTTCCACCAGGGCTTTCCACTACATAGATGGAATCATTGGAGGGTGCTCATACCTAGGGTTCTTTTCTAGGTGAACCCTATATTGGTCTTGGACAATCTTTAGATGTTTTCCAGCCTTCTGTAGTACCTTTGATGTATCAAAGGTATCTTTTCCAAACAGACTAACTAATCGATTAGTCAGATCATCCTTTAAAGCTTTTGGCTGCTTGTTCCACATTGTGCAGATGGTGGGCCTGAATATCTCCAAGGCCAAATCATTCATGTGTTTATAAAATATATCATTTCCTGCAAAACATTATTTCCATCATTAGTCAACATTAGAAAATATTATCGGTATATTAGACACAAATTATAAAAAATAAATTAAACAATCTATAATGACCTGGAATCCTCTCTATCTTTATTGGAACTAGTTCTTCATTCACTAAAAATGTACACTTTATTGAACCTGTGCTAGTCACACGAGAAGATCCAGGAAATGCTTCCACATCTCTATCTAGTATTGCATCCACCCCTTCTTCTGCAACATCTGTTGTGGGTGGGGCAACATCGACTACACCCTCCACTGCCCTCGGCGGTATCGTAGAGTGTGTTGCCAATTGTTTAGTGGACAATATGGGAGCAGTATGTGGTGTACATGGAGTGGTTTAGTCACTGGGACCAACATTGCCTTGACCACCACTGATAATCTTCATAGCACATTGTAAATTAAACCCATTGTATTATAAATTCAACATCATATAAAATCAAATATTACAAAGTTTTTATAAATGAATTTACATTTTTATTCGATAACTCACATCCACTTGTTTACGTTGTTGTAACAACAATTGAATCCTTTGTTCAAGCCCTTATGTTAGTGGAATTGCCAATGCCATATGAATCAGTTCCTCATTTTGTTTTTCCCTTGTCCTTTGTAGCACCCTCAATGGGTCTGCAGACTCTCTAATTTCACTATCTCTCATCAACCGAGAGATCTCATTATGTAAAGAGTTTTGAGATGCCATTTGATAAATGGAATCCCCTGTCTACAATTGAAATATATAAAAAATTTCTTAGTCTTTGAAAATATAGTGTGCGCAAATAATTATATTAGGGATTACATCTAGTATTACCTGATGCCTAGCCGAGGGCATGGTCTCATCAACAGATGGGGATTTACCTCAATCAACCATCTGCAAAAAAAGGTAGAGAACATTATCACAATGAATGCAATATGTATAAGCTAACAAATATAGAACAAAAACAAAAATAAATACTATGCTACATGTTTTATATGTGTACATTTTTTAAGTATTTAGAATATGGAATTGCATTTAAGTTAAATGGTAGCCTCGAGTCTTTAGTCGTCTGATCAACAGCTGGGGAGTTTCCCCGGTCAATCTGCAAAAAAGGTAGACAACATTACCATCATGAACGCAACCATAAAAATGAAAGAATACATAACAAAATAAACATAATGCGTCACGATAGACATGTTTACAATTTTAAAGTATTCGAAATGGAAAATTACATTCATGTTTGGTTGTTGCCCTGATGCTGTAGTCGGTTGATCAATAGCCGGTTGGCTTCCCTGATCAACACTCAACATGTAAAATCAATAATATTATATAAATGAACCTAATATTCTAATGAAAATACATAACAACGTATCTGTATGTCCATCCTAAATTTAATGTTACATTGGAAATATCAATGTATACCTACTACCTTGACTGGGTCGACAAACATATATGGAGATAGAGGTGACCCTGAGAGAACCCTGCATCAAAAACATACTAAAAGTTACATAAGGAAACATGAAAAGTAGATAATTTCAATTATATGCTAACAAAAATTCCTATAGACGTTAAAATAATTAATAAAAGGGTGGTTAAATTGTTTGTTGTACCACAACCATACTAACATTGTTTGTATCTACACAGTTCAAATTGTAATCAATAAGCAGTTTTTAGCCAACAGCTATTGATTTAATTGCACATACAAAGACACAGTTTCCTTCACGTGACTTGAATATGCAGTTGGGTTGCTTTAATGTAGACCCTGGTTGTGTACTATTTATAAACCCCGCAATATTACCGGTTGTTTTTGGCCTTCCGTTCATGTACATCGTTGCTCCTTTATTTTGAGCTTTGTCTTTCAGTTGTATATAATTCGATGACAACCCATATCTACGCATACTTAGAGTATATTGGACCAGGAGCATCCAATCACTGTAGTTGTAACAGGGTCCAACATACTCCATCAATTTTGTACATCTACCATATCCAACCTTTATGTTGTCCATGCAAAACAATCCCAATCTATGCAATGAGGACAATGCAATTCTATATATCCTCTCATTCACACATAAATCAGTGTTTACTTTAGGAAGATCACTAGGCACCCATTGTTTCACTAGGTGTTGGTACCTTAAGGCCACGTCGATGTCTCCCACTGTCTCATCATCATAGGAACATGACCCCCCTCCTTGGAGAAAAAAATTCATGCATTTGTCGAATTTTCTTCTGATCTTCTGACATCTAGTTGATTTAGACCGTGTAGACCTACTGTATGTCTCACTTTCCTCTAGCCTTCCCAAACTCCCTTTGTTGGAGGAATACAGGTTTGACAAATACCTGTTTGGTTCTACCTGCACTATGGCCAAATTTTTTTTGGCATAAGCATAGCAAAATACAAACAAAAAAACATGGAAAGACTTATAAGAAAAAAAACTTGGAAAGACTTGTAAGCCAATAACTTGTTAAAGAAAAAGCTTGTCATGAATGAGTTTGGTTAATAGGTGTGGGCATTTGGTAGCCCTAAAAATTCTATTGTATGCCCCTCTTTTAGTTACATACAAGTATCCATTCTAACTTATTGCTTGCATTGCCTTTTGCTAACATGAATTGGGTAGGCTTCATAAGCTTCAAATGTATGCTTGTGGCCATTGTACTTTAGCCTTTCAATGTTGTCAATCTTGAGACGATATGTTATGCATATGCATCACATATAACATTGCAATTTATGCCAATATATGTCTATACAAAACCTAGAGGTTCTCCTTTAAAGAACATATCTCCTTTAAGTGGTTTTTAGTTTTCCCATGAATGATTTTGTGATGTTGTAGATGATTGTCCATTTTACCCAATATTTTTTATGATATTTTCCATGTTTTCTAGGGTGCACATACTTGTTCTTGATGGCTTCTTTTTCTTGAAATTTGAACTGCCTAAAAGTGCACAGATCTCATCTAGGACCCTTTAAGAGTCATAAAAAAAACTATTGTTATAGGATTTTATTCTCCAAATGAAACACCAAAACCATACTTATAAGTTAATATTTGTGTAGGGATGTTTTTCTAATCTCTCCCATAATTTATGATACTAATGGGATTGTATGCAAAAATTTATGTATGCCCTAATAAATCCTATGTATGCCCCTCTTTTAGTTACATACAATTTTGAATTCTCACTTATTGCTTGCATTTCCTTTTCCTAACATTGCCTTTTCCTTTAACTGGCCTAACACCTTTTCAACAATAATAGTTGTAGATTTAATCAAGTGTTTTTCTACCGAGGTGGCTGAGTCAACTGAGTTGACCCCAAACCGAGCTAACTCGACATTTGAAACGATTGGAGTGACACATTTGGTACCGAACCAAGAAAATCAAGGTATGACTGAATGGATCGGTAACAAAATGGTCAATTCATCCCAATCTATACTAAATTGACCAAGTGAATGTGGGAATGCACAGGCCACACACATGACACTTCAATTCAAAAAAACAATTAACCTAGAAATATAAACATCTAGACTCTAAACCTACTTCACTGTCGAGTCAATTAGGTTTGTAGGATTGCTATACATCATAACACTATTTGGATTAAAACACAACTTTCTTTGTAGGCCCTAGATGCCACCCATGTGCACAATAGTCAATCTATAAAGTAGCCCCCGAATACAAAATCGTTCTTCACAAAATAGGGCATGAACCATGTGAACAACCTTCCAAGTGGACCAGATCAATGAGTAATCTCCAAGCATGTAATATCTTTCATGAAATGGTGTATAAAATAGTGTAAGCATGCTTCAAATGATCACCTTCTCCTTCGGTAGGGCTGAACACCGCCCTTATGCATGTGTCTCCAAGGGTGAATGTTCCTCAAATAATGAGAGAAGGCCTTCCTCTAACAATAAACCAGTACACGAAGGTGAATTGACCCTTCCAGAACAAACTTAGTATTTTCAATGTCACACTAGGAGCAATGTTGGGCAGTCCTATGGGCATAAAACAACTTTAGAATCAAGTATGAGCATCAAAGGGACAAATATGAGCACTTTATAGTAATGGACAAATAATGATGTGGATTTCTTGGAGATCCTGTAGAGTGGATGTTTTAACCTCTGTGCTACTCTAAAGAGTGGATGTTTTAACATTTGTGCAAACCCATGTATGAGTTTGAGAAAACATTTACATCCACTCTATAAGATCTCCAAAGAACTAACATCATTATTTTTCCATTAGTATAAAGGAGATGTACTAGAATATTTTCCTGTACATGTTGATTTTATTGTTTAGTTGAATCTAAATGAGAAACAAAGAGGAGCACTAAGCAAGCTACAACACTTTTCGTGCACGTCAATGTGTGCACGCATCAAAGAGTTGTAGCTTGCTTAGTCTCCTCTATGTTTCGTTCAACTTCTCCGTGAAATCAACAAGTCCTCGCAAATATTCTAATACAATTCCTTTACAGTAATGGACAAAGAGCAAACATTTCCATATCTGCTACTTGGCATGTTCAGGAATGAAAAGAATGGTTTAAATACATTTATATCAATCTGTAATATTTGTTGATTCTAAACTTGATGATGAAGAACAAACTTGGTATTTTCAATGTCACAATAGGAGCAATGTTGGGCATTCCTATGGGAATAAACAACTTTAGAATCAAGTATGAGCATCAAAGGGACAGATATGAGCACTTTGGGAGCATTCTAAATGTCACAACAAACAATAAATCATCTCAAATCAGTTATAATTAGGCCAACTTTCAGATTTGGGCACATTGCAGCAATAAAAGATGATCATCAATGGCAACAGGAGGCGGTCTTTGCAATTCTATCTATGAAAATGAGAAATCTGTGGGTGAAAGCAACACTAAAATCTCATTCATATGCCTTATATCAGCATCCACATGAATTCTGGGCACAAGAAAGCCTGTTTGGCAGTAAAAAAAGGGTATGAAGAAACCCTATTTCACCATCTTGGGAACCCTTGTGCACTTATCCATCACCAAACATGCGTACCTCTAAATATGGGCCAAATTGGAGGGTTAAAAGGCAGTTCTGGGCATGAATAGCCCTATGAAAAGTGATGAACAACGGAAAAACTGGCTTTTAGAAAGCCATTGAATATGCTAATGCTTGGATTACCAACATAAGGGTTGTTCCAACCTCCTAAACAACAATTTATAGTAGTATCATGAATCTTGGGTGTTTTTTCTCCACAAAAAGGGCATAAAAAAACCTAAATAAAAGCAATACCATTTAATTTCAGACCCTATAAACCAATTTGGATTGTGCTTTAGGTGATTCTCGGCACTCTCTTGAAGGATACCAATAGCAAATAATAGTCTTTGGTGGCTTTCCTTGCAATCGTAGGTCACAAAACAACCCTAAAAATCTCTGGACTTGTGCACAAGAGAAGTAACAACCCTAGTTGGCCTTAAAATAACAATTTTGTTCTGCATTGAGGGCCCCTATCAATGCAATGATTTTTCCCAATGTTTGATAGTTTCCCTATGATTGCCATTACATGATTTCCATCTATAAACCACTATTGTGGTTTCATCATTGCTCCCATTCAAGAACAAAAAAGTAGACATGACTTC
>LPNX010348306.1:183616-199078 GCA_001517045.1 Pseudotsuga menziesii
ATATTTGGTACTTCCTAACTTTTCAGTATTCCTTTTGACAACAAAAGTGAAACATGAAGCAATATCCTTACTTTCATCACCTTGCATAGCTGATGGATTTGATCGAACTGTATAAGTACTTTGTTCCCAAATTAAATATTTTGAGACCTACGAACGAAGGGGAGTGAGATGAATGGTTGAAGGAATCAAATGGAGGATGAATTGATGCCCTGTTCTGCCTACCCAAAGGTCCTTTTATAATGAATATTATCCCTAACTTATCATTGATTTGTAGTCTTCTATTGTTCACCCATACTTCTCTACGAAACAAAGTTTTATGCTGATCTAGTATGTATATTCACAATGATGCTTGTTTTCTCATATTAATTTTCATCCCTAAGGAAACCCTAAGGAAATCCCAACCAACTGTCTAAATTACAAAGGTCATCTTATCCTGTTAATTGTAAGAGGGGCAAAAAGAAATCAAACACGGTGAAAATTGGCATAAAATGATCAAATAAAAAATGGAGGACATCAAAATACCTAGTACTTGCTTCAAGACCCAAACATCATTCAAGTGAAATGTCCGCTCTTACCCACCATGGATTATATATATATATATGATTAGATATATATAAGTATATGCACTACAGAGTAGCACTGAAGAGGTTAAAATATCCACTATACAAGATTGCCAAGAACTAACATCATTCAAGTGAAGGATGTATACATAATTTTGTAGACATTATATCTCTACTCATTCGATTTACTATGAAGTGTTGTAGCTTGCTTAGTGCTCCTCTCTGTTTATCATTTACGTTCAAATTCACCGTGAAATCAACAAGTCCAGGCAAATCTGCTAGTACAATGCCTTTACAGTAATGGACAAATAATGATGTTGAGTTCTTGGCGATCCTGTAGAGTGGATGTTTTAACCTCTGTGCTACTCTGAAGTGCATAATGTTGATGTATTTGTAACTTCGGAATGTATTCATCAATGTATCTCATGTATTATAACCCAGCGTTTATTCCGGGATGTTTCTATTATGTATTTGAGTCATGTTGTCATGCCCCAATGTTCCGATCGAGAGGATCAATAATGTAAACAAGTCATGTCAAGTCATTGTTAAAGTCCCCACAATTTCAGGGCACTAGGGTTATTATACACTCATAGAGATGTAGGCTCTAGTAAGTAATTGTTAAGTTGGGCCAACATGATTGAGTGCACTTCAAGTGAATGGAAGAATATAAATAGAGAATGAGAGCCTCTCTATTTATCACTTGTAACACACATTATTCACTCACTCAAGTGTGGTGCATTAGTGAGGAAGGAAATACACTGGGACTAGATAGAAGAAGAAGACTATTGCTTTGGGGCTTTTACTATTTTGGTGTTGATTCTATCTTTGAGGAAGTTGCGGGGTTTTCTCCTTTATGGTTTCCTCGAGAAAAACTCTTTTTGTCTCTTGTCTCTTATGATGTGCTTATGCTATATCACTGTACTTGTTATTCTCTCAGTAAATATCCTAACATAATGCTAGCTTAATGTTGAAAAACTAACATGGTATCAGAGCTAACCTGAGAAGAAGACACTATATAGCTGCGGGAACTAGGGATTCGTAGTTTGTGGACCTTCCTCCACAGATTTTCAGAAAAAGTAAGGTGGAACATCTCTCCTCCTTAAGGCACATCTTTCTGTCGAAACAGAATCCAATTCTGAGGTTTTTCAGTTTTGGACCTGTCACTGGGGTTGGAAATTAGGGATTTTTATAGAAGGGGAATTTTTCAATGAGCCCAGGCGTGGATTTATCTCCTCCCCAAAATCGAAGCTAGGGACAAATTTCAAGGCATTTGGGTGGACAGAACTCCGGAAAAGAAAAACCATAATTTTCTCCTGAACCAGCCCTACAGGATTTCAGCTCAAGATTCAAATCCGACATCTTGAACCTAGTAAGATCTAAAATCTTTCGTATTTCCATTCGAGGTTCTCATTTAAAGATGTCTCATCATACCAAGCTTGATGAAAAGCTTGAGGGAGCTGAAAACTTCCGAGCCTTGAAGTATAGGATCTCCTTGGTCCTGGAAGAGAATGAATTAGACTCCTACATTCATGAGGAGGTTCTAGTTCCAGAGGGAGATGAGGCAAAGGCCTTACATAAGAAGAAGATGGTTATGGAAAAGAGGATCATTGCTGATTCTATTAAGGATCACCTTATCCCACAAGTGTCCTCTCTCAAGAAACCTAAAGCTGTGTTTGATGCCCTAACCAAATTGTTTGAAGGAAAGAACATCAATTGAAAAATGACCTCGAGGAACCAACTAAAGAATGTGAAGATCCAGAATGTAGAAACTATCCATTCTTACTTCACAAGAGTTTATCAGATCAAGGAACAATTAGAAGCTATTGATGAAGAATTGGAAAATGCAGAGATTGTGATGACTACTTTGAATGGCCTTCCCAGGTCATTGGATGCTTTCATCCAATGAATTTGTGCTAGAAAGAAGTTAGTCAAGTTCAACAGACTATGGGAAGAGTGCACTCAAGAAGAAGCACGAATAGCAGCTCGAGAAGAAAAGATGGGAAGTGAATACCAAGCCCTTACAGTTCACTCCAAGAAAGGAAAAAAAGGAAGTCATCACTCAAAAGGTAAGAATCCTCATCCTAGAGATAATAGTAGAAAGAACATGTCTAGATCAAGATGTTATACATGTGATGAGGTAGGACACTTTGCAAAAGACTGTCCTAAGAACAAGAACCACTCTCATAAGAAGAAGAGTAACAAAAGAAGACATCATGCTCATGCTGCAGAGGATGATGAACCATCCAGAAAGAGATCCAGATATGAAAGTGAAGATTCTTCAAGTGAGGAGGAATATGTTTTGATATCAACTATCACAGGTAACATTACTCATGGTAGTGATTATTGGCTTATAGATAGTTGGGCTTCCAAACATATGACGGGATTCAAGGAATCTTTTGTAAAATTGTCAGAACATGAATCACCTCACAAGGTGAAACTAGGAGATGACTACCAATATCCAATTAAAGGTAGTGGGGAATATTCATACAATCTAGACTCTGGTAAGTCTCTAACAATGAAAGAAGTATTGTTTGTTCTAGGACTCAAGAAGAACCTTCTCTCCATTTCAGCATTGGATGCAAAAGGAATGCGGGTTGCATTCAGATATGGTCAAGTCATCATGTGGCCAAAAGGAACATCGATGATGCGGTAGTAATTGGAGAACAAGAAGGAGGCTTGTACAAATTGAAGGGTCATCCAGAACAAGCCTTGATCCATGACACAGTAGAGCCAAATGAGCTTTGGCATAGAAGGCTTTCCCATGTGCATTACAGAGCACTACCTGTTGCAAGCAAAGCTGTTGAAGGTCTTCCATAATTCCAAGCAAAACATGATGGAATTTGCAAAGGATGTGCGAAAGGAAAGAATACAAAGAAGACATTTCCCAGCAGCGAAAGAAAATCCGAAAGCATTCTAGAAATCATCCACTCCGATGTATTCGGTCCTATGTCATCAAAATCACTAAGCGGGCATGCATACTATGTTTCTTTTTCTAGAAAGACATGGATTTACTTTATGAAAAACAAAGATGAAGTGTTCAACAAATTCAAGGAATTCAAAGCCTTGATCGAAAACCATACTGAAAAGAAGATCAAGACCATTCGATCAGATAATGGTGGAGAATTCACTTCGAATGAATTCAAAGAGCTATGTAAAGAATCAGGGATTAAGAGGGAGTTGTCCACTCCTTATAATCCACAATAGAATGGGGTTGTGGAACAGAATAATAGAACCATCATGGAAGCTGCAAGAGCAATGCTTCATGATCAAGACCTTCCTATGCATCTTTGGGCTGAAGCTGCTAGAACAGTGGTGTATGTAGAGAACCGTACTCCACATAGAGTACTCAAGAACAAGACTCCTGAATAAGTCTTCTCCGGCAAGAAACCAGAAGTCAGCCATCTCAGAATATTCGGCTGTCTCGTGTACATACACATTCCAAAAGAGAAGAGAACAAAATTAGATCCTTCAGGAAAGAAGGGTATATTTGTGGGATACTCTGAAAGCTCAAAGGCTTACAGAATCTACTTCCTATGATACAAGAAGATTGACATCAGCAGGGATGTGACATTTGATGAAGGCACAGCTTACAGTAAATCTAGAAAGAGACCTGCTGAAGAACCTAAAGAAGCAGAAGCAAAAGTACCCAGAATTCATGATACAATCATGGATGAAGAAGCTCAAGAAGAAGATCGAGAGTTTGAGGAACCACAAAGACCTGTAGATCCACCTCTGGAGAAGAATCCTCATAAGAGGAAACCTACTTGGGTACGTGAACTTATCCAAGGTGTGGAAAGATATGGGGCTCTAGAAGAGAATCACAGAGAAAGAAAGAGGACCAGATCTAATTTTGGGTATGTAGCTTTACTATGTGATTTCATTGATAAAGAACCTTCTAGTTATGTAGAAGTGGCAGAACAGAAAGAATGGAAGGATGCTATGATTGAAGAATATCAATCAATCATGAAGAGTGATGTTTGGGATGTTGTCCCAAGACTAGAAGGGAAGTCAATTGTAACTTCCAAATGGATCTACAAGATCAATCATGCTGCAAACGGTAGCATTGAAAAGTATAAGGCAAGATTTCTAGCTCGAGGATTCTCTTAGAAAGAGGGAGTAGACTATGAAGAGACCTTTGCACCTATAGCCAGATACACTTCCATCAGATCAGTACTTGCTTTGGTTGCAGTAATGAAATGGAAGATACACCAAATGGATGTCAAGACTGCTTTCTTGAATGGTGTAGTGGAAGAGGAAGTATATGTAGAACAACCACTCGGTTTTGAGACACATGACAGAGAGTCTCATGTATCTAGATTGAAGAAAGCCCTGTATGGATTGAAATAGGCACCCAAGACCTGGTACGACAGAATTGACAACATTCTATCTAGTTTGGGCTTTACCAAGAGTAAAGCATATTACAACCTTTACTACAAGGTTGAAGATGACAACCCAGTGATGCTTCTACTATATGTATATGATCTATCTGTGACAGGTACGGATGGGTTGATTGCAGATACGAAGAGAAAGCTTGCTGCTGAGTATGAGATGAAGGACTTGGGGATGATGCATTACTTTCTAGGTATGGAGGTGTGGCAGAGTACAGATGGGATCTTCCTTAGACAAGGGAAGTATGCAATAGAGATCCTGAAGAGGTTTGGGATGATGGACTACAAGGCTATCGCCACACCTATGGCATCGAACCTAAAGCTATTGAGTGATGCTTCATCAGAGTCTGTTGATGCCACGATGTGTCGTCAGATGATTGGGTCATTGATGTACCTGACAAACATGAGACCAGACATTTGCTTTGTTGTGAACACCTTGAGCCAGTACTTGATAGATCCGAGAAGTATTCATTTGACTACTACAAAGCATATTCTGAGGTACCTGAAGGGTACAGTTGATTATGGGATCAAGTACGATGCGAATCAAAAGATTAACCTAGAGGGTTATGTTGATTTAGATTGGGCAGGAAGTGCCATCGACATGAAGAGTACTTCAGGATGTTGCTTCAGTATGGGATTAGGTGTGATCTCCTGGTTTAGCAAGAAGCAATACTATGTGGCACTAAGTACAGCTGAAGCAGAGTATGTCGCAACTTGTTCAGCTAGTTGTGAGGCAGTATGGCTATGGAAGCTACTGTCTGATATATTTGATCTCCAGTTGGATGCTACTTGTATACATTGTGACAACCAGAGTTACGTGAAGTTGTCAGAGAATCCAGTGTTCCATGACAAGTCGAAACATATCGAGATCAAGTATCACTATATCAGGGATATGGTGCAGAGAGGAGCAATGAAGCTCCAGTATGTTGCGACGGAGGAACAGATAGCTGATGTATTAACGAAGCAATTGGCTAGGATGAAGTTTGAGTACTTCAGGGAGAGACTTGGTGTTCTCCAGATCGAGGTTCCCTCCAATAGAAATTGATGATACCCATAGCCATTCTGAAATGGTGAGAGGATTGGTTCCTTCCATGGCTAGATGTAAGGGCTGAGCCATTCTATCATGGTGAGAGGGTTGCTCCCTTCCATGTCAGATATGAGTGCTGGCCATTCTGTCGAGTAGGACAGATGTAAGGGCAATTGCCATTCTAGGAATGGAGGCACTTGGGTAGTTACCAGGATCACTCAATGTAGGACTGAGTAGCCATTCTGATGTGATAGAGGGATGTGTTCCCACTTGATCAGATGTAAGGGATGAACCATTATGTCATGGCTAAAGGATTAAGTTCCTTCCATGTCAGATGTGATTGTTGGCCATCCCGACGATCAGGTCGGATGTAGGGGAAACTTCCATTCTCTAGGAGAATGGAGGCGCCTCGTCAGTTACTAGGTAGCTCAGTCGAGGAATGGGGGCCATTTTGATATGACTACTGGGATGTGTTCTCATAGGATGAGATGTGAGTGCAAGATCTTCCATCACTATGATAGGATGTGTTCCTGTCTGGATGGATGTGCCTTTCTAATGAGTAGGTCGGATGTAAGTGCAGAGCCTTTCTAGAGGGACTGAGGGATGTGTTCCCATGTGCTTAGATGTAAGTGCTGAGATCTCTCATCACTGTGAGTAGGATGTGTTTCATCCTGGATGGGAGTCTTTCATCATTGTGAGCAAGATGTGTTCCAGCCTGGATGAAAGTGGGAAAATATTCCATCACTGTGATAGGATGTCTTCCTGTCTGGATGGGAGTCTTCCATCACTGTGATAGGATGTGTTCCTGTCTGGATGAATGTTCCTTTCTGATGAGTAGGTCAGATGTAAGTGTTGAGCCTTTTCACAGATGTTAGTGATGTGATGCCCTATCATGTTGGTGAATGTGAGTGCTGGGCCTTTTTTATGTGATTATAGGATTGGTTCCTATATGATCAGATTTAAGTGTTGGGCATGCCTTTTTGACGAGTAGGTCAGATATAAGTGCTGGGAAAAGACCTACATGATGGTAGGCCTACAACCAGCATGAAAAAGGGCTGGCTCTATAGAACTTCCTATGATGAGAAGAATCATGAGATAGCACCGATAGTGATGATCCAGATCGAGTGCTGATCCAAATTCAGTCTAGTGATGTTGGTCCAGATCGAGAGATGATCCAGATCTAGTCCAGTGATGTTGATCCAGATCGATAGATGATCTAGATCCAGTGATGATGTTCCATGATGATTCAGATTGAGAGATGATCCAGATCCAGCGAATTTAACTTGAAGATGAAGATGAATTGAAGATGAAGATGACTTGAAGACTTAGAAGACTCAATATGTAGATGATGAGATGATCCAGTTGATACAGAGAAGAAGACCAGTGCTGAAAATTGTGTCGGAAGAATACCTTCCTAGTTAAGAGGGAGTGTTGATGTATTTGTAACTTCGGAATGTATTCATCTATGTATCTCATGTATTGTAACCCGATGTTTGTTCTTGGATGTTTCTATTATGTATTTGAGTCATGTTTTCATGCCTCGATGTTTCGATCGGGAGGATCAATAATGTAAACAAGTCATGTCAAGTCATTGTTAAAGTCCCCACAGTTTCGGGGCACTAGGGTTATTATACACTCAGAGAGATGTAGGCTCTAGTAAGTAATTGCTAAGTTGGGCCGACATGATTGAGTGCACTTCAAGTGAACGGAAGAATATAAATAGAGAGTGAGAGCCTCTCTATTTATCACTTGTAACACACATCATTCACTCACTCAAGTGTGGCGCATTAGTGAGGAAGGAAATACACTGGGACTAGACAGAAGAAGAAGACTACTACTTTGGGGATTTTACTGTTTTGGTGCTGATTCTATCTTTGAGGAAGTTGCGGGGTTTTCTCCTTTATGGTTTCCACGAGAAAAAATCTTTGTGTCTCTTGTCTCTTGTGATGTTCTTATGTTATATTGTTGTACTTGTTATTCTCTTAGTAAAGATCCTAACATAATGCTAGCTTAATGTTGAAAAACTAACACATAAGCTAGCACTTTAGAGGCATATTTCTCAGTGGTAACCTACAACAATCATATATATATATATATATATACATATATATGTATATATACATATATATATATACATATATATATATATATACATATATAATCAATGGTGGTGAAGAGCGAACATTTCCAAATCTGGCTACTTGGCACGTTAAATACATTTATATCAGTCTATAATATTTGCTGATTTATTCCTTTTAGCTTGTATTTGTTGAATTTTCATATGCTAAGCTAGATCATTATTATTTAAATTAAATTTCATAACAAAAGCATATAAACAAGATCACTGAAAGATAGACAAGCACAACCATACAAAAGAGAACACAAAGATTTATCCTGGGAAAACCCTAAAGGGAAAAACCCAACAAAAGCTTCCTCAATATAGATGCCCCAAAAGATAAAAGATAAAACCAACAAGGAGATCAAAGCCTGATCCTCCTCCTTATCTAGATACTTCTCTCTTCTCCACTAGTGCGCTACATAAGTGAGAGTGTGTGTTCCAAATGAGGAGTGCTACACCTCTATTTATATTCATCCATTCACTTTAATTAACTCATCCGACATGTAGGCTCGAGTTAAATCATGTAGGCTTGAGTTACACATGTAGGCTCAAGTAACCACATTGGGGTGCTAATGACCCACCTTTACAATTAGAGGGGACTACCTCATGAATCTTATTAGTTCTTCCAATTAGAAGCATCGGGGTACAAAGTAATACAAGTGGTTCTCTCGCTAGGACCATCGGGGACCACAAAACAGATACATATAGAATATTCTTTGAAGTTACAATATTTCAACACTCCCCCTTAATGAGAAGGGTATTCTACAGCAACGTCAACAACAACAATGATAGGAGAGAAATAGAGGACATCATCAACATCATCAGGGTAACACATCTATAGGTAATTGGAAGCTTTTCAACATCATGTAGTCTTCATCTTCAATCTTCAGTCTTTAGCATCATCAATACCTCGACTGCTTTGATGAGAAAAAATTTTGACTGCTTCAATCAACAACATCTTCAGCATCTTGACCTTTCGATCAGCAACAACATCTTCAGCACTTTGACCTTTCGATCAGGAACAACATTAGCACTTTGACCTTTCAATCAGCAACGACATCTTCAACACTTTGACCTTTCAATCAGAAACAACTTCAATAGCAACATCATCATCATCATACTCTAATCTTTCAATCAGAAACATCATAAAAAAAATCATCATCAAAACATCATCATAAAAATATTCTGATCTTTCGATCAGAAACATCATCATCAAATCATCATCATCATCACACTCTGATCTTCCAATCAGAAACATCATCATCATTAGCAACAACCTACAAATCATAGTACAAAGACAAAGAAGTCTTTGGATCTCTTTTGGACTTAAAGTCTAGGGATGGTGCAATCCTACCACCTTCTCGATGACCAAAGTTCACCGGATCCGTTCTGAACCGAAGTTCAAGGATGATACAATCCTGCCACCTTCTTGATGACTGAAGTTCACCGAATCTGTTCTGAACCAAAGTTCAAGGATGATACAATCCTTCCACCTTCTAGATGACCAAAATTCACTGGATCTGTTATGAACCGAAGTTCAAGGATGATACAATCCTGCCACCTTCTCAATGACCAAAGTTCACTGGATCCATTTTGAACTGAATTTCAAGGATGATACAATCTTGCCACCTTCTCGATGACTGAAGTTCACCGAATCTATTCTAAACCGAAGCTCAAGGATGATACAATCCTACCACCTTCTCGATGATCGAAGTTCACTAGATTCATTCTGAACCGAAGTTCAAGCATGATACAATCCTACCACATTCTCGATGACCAAAGTTCACTGAATCTATTCTGAACCGAAGATCAAGGATGATACAATCCTGCCACATTATCGATGACCAAAGTTCACCAGATCCATTCTGAACCGAAGTTCAAGGATGGTACAATCCCACCACGTTCTCGATGACTGAGGTCACCGGATCACTTCTGGACATATGTCCCAGGATGATACAATCCCTCTTCATTCTCAAGGACCGAGGTCTCTAGATCACTTTAGGGCAAGTGCCTAGGGATGATACAATCCCACTGCAACATCACTACTCCCCATTTTGAGGAAGGTCTTTCCGAACAACACCAAGCTTGTCTCAAAAGTGTTTGAACTTTACTCAATACAAAGGCTTTGTCAGCACATCATCATCTAAACCATCATCATCTACATCTTCAGTATGTGAATACTAAACTATCACCATCTGTATCTCCAGTATGTGAATACTGAAAGCATCGTCATTTATATCTTCAGTATAGAAATACTGAAAGCATCATCATCTCTATATTCAGTATAGAAATATGAAATCACCATCATTTGCATCTACAGTATGTAAATACTGAAACGTCATCTATATCTTCAGTATGGGAATACTGAAACATCATCATCTGCATGTTATCTCGTATGTAGAAATACCGAGTTTCTATGTGTTACGACGGAACACAGGGTTGTTTGTCATCACAACTCTGGTTATCACATAGAATTATTGTAGTATCCATCTTCAGGTCAAAGAGACCTGATATCATCTTCCGAAGCCATATGACTTCACAACTTAGTAGAACAATTTGCTATGTATTCTGCTTCAACTATGCTAAGAGAAACACTGGACTGTTTTCTGCTAAACCATGAACTCATATAAAACCCTAAAAAAAAGCATCTACTTGATGTGCTTTTCCTGTCTGAGATACTTCTAGCTCAATCTGCATCTGTGTAGCCATACAGTCTATACTCATGGTTACCATCATAGTATAGACCAAAGTCTATAGTCCCTTTTAGATATCTCATCACATGTTTTGTAGCTACTAGGTGAACCCATCTTGGTTGAACAAGATATTGAATTAAGGTTTTCACAGCAAAACAAATGTCTGGTCTTGTATTTGTTAAGTACATCAATGATCCAATGATCTATTTGTAATGAGTCACATCTACTAACTCTGATGAGTCATTAGCTAACAGCTTCAGGTTGGAGTCCATGGGTGTGGCCATGAATTTGCATTCCAACATATTGAATCTCTTCAATATCTCTACTACATACTTTCCCTGGTTGAGAAAGATTCCTTCTGAACTTTGCCATACTTTCAGACCTAGGAGATAATGCATTAACCCAAGGTCTTTCATCTCAAATTCTTTTTCTATTTTCTTCTTTCTTTCCATAATCTATTTCTCATTCCTTGTCAAGAATAATTCATCCACATATAATAGTAGGATAACAGGTTCATCTTCTACAACCTTGAGATAAAGGTTAGGATCAGCTTTACTCTTGATAAATCCCGTGCTCGATAAGAAACTATCTATTCTTCCATACAAAGCTTTGGGAGCTTGCTTCATGCCATAGAGTGCCTTCTTCAACTTGCATACGTGATTCCATCTGTCTTCAACTTCAAATCCTCGTGACTATTCGATGGAAAACTCTTTCTCAATCATACCATTAAGGAAGGCTTGTCTTTACTTCATCATGGAAGAAACTACCATGATAGTTCTGAAGGAAGTGTTCCTTGCTTCCTGGAGTAAGTGTCTCTTCATAATTAATTCCCTCTTTTTGATAGAAACCTCTAGCCACAAGTATTTCCTTACTTCTATCAACAACATAATTTATCTTGCAAATCCATTTGGAAGATACCACATTCTTGTTTTCTGGTTTGAGTACTATATCCCAAACATCATTCTAGTATTCTTTCATCTTAACATCTTCCATGAGTTCGTCTTGTCAGGTCATCAACATATCCTAGTCTTCTGTATTCAACCTTGAAGTTTGGAACCCACTTTACTCTTGGTAAAGTCTCGATCCGTCATGAAACTATCCATCATGTCATACCATGTCAAACTTAGATATCTATATATTCACTCCCCCTGAAGTGGAGTATCATCTTCCCTCTTCATTCTATACAGGTGGCTCTATGCTTGATATATAATGGTCAATAGAGTATGTCATGTCATAGTCTATTATTTATGAGGCAAATCATGAACCTTTATTTGTACACTTGCTCTTGTAGATCCCTATGGAAGATACTATGTATTTCCCTTTTTGTCTCGAAATCATATCGTTTACATCATTCCCCATGATCAAATGTTATTCTTTGATCATAGCTTCTTTCATAGCATTATTTTCTTCATCTTGAGTTGTCTCTCATACCCATGGTGGTCTTCATCCTTCCAAGTGGATCTACAGCTCTCTGAAGCTATTTCTTCCATCATGGTGTCTCTTACCCTGGGAGCTTTAGATTCATGTTTATTGGAGTGAATCTTGAATTGTCATCACTTGTTCTTCGGAACAAGTCTCATACTTCTTTTCTTGTAGGAGGTCGTACAGGACCTTACCTAAAATTCAAATGCACCAATTGCATGGTTAGAACTATTTCATAAAACATATGCATAATAAAAAAAATTTATGCATCATGCAATTGTTTAGCCAATACAACATTCATCCATATCTCACAGAAACTTCCTAGATGCCTTCCATCTCTACCATGACATCATTGAGATTGTGCACTAATCCAATATGTCAGCAAAGAGGTTTCATTCTAGATAAGTAGCAATGGAGAGCTTTATAGAACCATGAGATACTTACCTATCACATGCATATTAGTAGCATACAGTCATTAATGCAAACGATCTATCATTCATAGCACATCAACTAAATATAATCAAATGTATAACAAAACAATATCATGAAATGACAATTGAATACTTATCTTTTATTTGTTTCGTGGGTAGACTCCATCTTGATCATTCCGCTTTATCATCTTCTTCATTCATGAAATCATCATTTCTTATCCAAATGATAAGATGAATAAGAGGTTCTTCAAGAATTGAGTTCTTCATATTCCTCATCGCTTGAGGGATCTTCTTTGAATGGTGAGAGCTTGATCTTCAATTTCTCCCATCTTCTTCTTCTGTTCTTATGAGTTGAGCTGAAAGTAATCACTTCCTTATAGAATAAATTCTTCGCATGAATGAATCCTACGATACTAGGAGGCTATTCAAGGTGGCTATCACCACTTCTGCATTCTTCACTTCTTCTTTTACCTCTTCAATTTTTTTCTTAAGGTCATTTTTCGATGTATGTTCTTTCCTTCAAATAGCTTGGTTAAGGAATCAAACATCTTTGGTGTCTTTAGGGAAGACACTCGTGGTACACTTTGATCCATGATTGAATCAACAATGATCTTCTTGTGTAAGGCTTTGAGCCTCATCTCCTTCTGGAACTAGAACCTCTCTACTCATGAAGGTGTCCAATTCATTTTCTTCAGAGAGATAAAATACTTCCATGCTTGGAAGTTTTCAACTTTACCAATCTTATCAGCAAGCTGATGTGATAGATCACTTTGAAATGAGAACCTCAAATGCAAATAGCAAAAGATTAGATCTTACCGATTTGAGGTGTCTGTCCTGCTTCCAGAGCTGGCTGATCTAGGGTTTGTCAGAGAAACCCTAATTTTAAAAAATTGGAATCTTTTAGATATGATTGGATAGAAATATATATCTCTTCAAATGGAGCTGTACAATGTAATCCTCATTAGAGGAAATTTCAACTCAAAATGGGCCTTTTAACTTTTATTCAAATTCCATGTCATCATGTGTTAGCCAATGAAATTGCTTTAAATTTGAAATACTTTATAGGTCTTAAACACTTTTTTAATATAAATTTGGGGATAGGTATCATAAAAAAAACTACTTTTTTGTTTGTATTTTTGACATATATCCATGTGTTTTTACTTAAATTTAGATCGGGAGATCTTGTTGGATTCATAATTAAATTATGCATCCAACGAGTACCCACTCGACATACTTTTGACGGACCCCGCTACCCCAAAAACATGAAATACCTGAAAAAAATGAAATGATGACATCATCATTTCATTTTTTCAGGTATTTCATGTTTTTGGGGTAGCAGGGTATTTCAAAAGTATGCCAAGTGGGTACTCGTTGGATGCGGAATTAAATTTCGCATCCAACGAGCTCTCTCGGTCGAAATTTGAGTAAAAACACGGGGAGATGTGTCAAAAATACAAACAAAAAAATAGTTTTTTCTTTTCTTCCTCCAAAATTAATAAATATTATTTTATTATTTTAACTATTATTTTATTATTTCATTTTAGGAAGCCCATTTTGATTTGAAATTTCCTCTAATGTTTCTGAAAACAGTGGAGGGAAGCTCCCAAAACAGGAAGCCCTAGTTTTCCAATTTCTTCTACAGAAATGCCTGTCACTGTTTCTGTGATATATCCGAAGTTAAGGCTCCTCTGTGTCTGAAACTTTGTACTGAGATAACATCACATGTACCTGATCCAAAACCATAGGTTTCATCAGAATTGGTTTCACCAATTTGGATTTATGATCCGTTTTCCAAGGTGACCTATTACAAGACTGTTCAGAACAACAAAGTTGTACGGACTGACACGTGTTACTGTTTCATCTTCTAATTTTGATTTTTAGAACATAGAATGTAGAGTTTGTGATATTTTTGTAACATCTTTAGGAATTCCATTTGGACCTTTGTATCCCAAGATATAGCAATTCTCCCTAGGTGTCATGTTTAGGGATGAATTTTGGAAAAGGCTGGAACCATAACGTGGAGGGATAATATCTCCAAAAATATAGCGAATAGGAGGAGAAAATTTGGACATAGTGTATATAATGATTTTGTCGTCATCCTCTGCAATTTTTAGCTCTAGAACCTTTTCCAATCTCAGGATATAGTGAATGTACTAAAACTTAGTAGTTTTAGTATTTAGGGATTTTCTAGCTCGGGGTCTGTTGTGCCCCTACCCAACAGCTTTTAAAAAACCATTATTTCATCAAAAAAAATTGTGTTTTGTTTTGATGAAATGTTTGAATTTCATATAGTAAAAGTAAAGAATTGACAGCTACTGAAATGATGATATTCTAGAAGCTACTGAAACATGAAATTCAATGTTTTTAAAAGAAACCTTTGCGAACTAGGAATTAGTTAACAAAATCACTTCTTTGAAGTTTTTATGAGTAGGATTTACATTGAGAATCAAGGGATAAATGTTGACGATTTATCATAACCTACTCTTGAAATCTTATCCAAATGTTTATTATTTGATGTGATTTTATCGTAAATATTGCTAAGGTTTTGGAATTGGAAAGTTGATTATTATACTTTTTCCATCTTATCAAAGTTCATTCACATTATATTTTCAAGGTTTTTGTTCAATAACATAACCTTATCTTTATATGGTTCTCATATGTCATCTTTATTCCATGTAGAGGTCGAGGTTAAAACTATTATTCAGTAGGATGTGAATGTATTTTGTTCAAAAGGTCAAGGATGGATACTTGGATGTCTTTGAGAGTTACATCTTTTGGAATATGCATGAGTCCAAATAATATGAGCATTCTCAGTATTGGTA
>LPNX010348313.1:4881-18471 GCA_001517045.1 Pseudotsuga menziesii
GGACAAGAGACTAATTTTACTTCTTCTCCATTGATATCCTCCACTTGAAAGACAATGTCAGTCTCACCATGAGCATAACAATTAACAACTATCCCTAATATAATTGGATCTTTTTCACCTACGGATCCAAACAGACACATATCAGGGAACATATTTGGAGGACANGAACAAGAGACTAATTTTACTTCTTCTCCATTGATATCCTCCACTTGAAAGACAATGTCAGTCTCACCATGAGCATAACAATTAACAACTATCCCTAATATAATTGGATCTTTTTCACCTATGGATCCAAACAGACACATATCAGGGAACATATTTGGAGGACATTCTATTGGAACATACCAATCTCCCACAAACTCATATTCATTGGATGTATTATACTTTCTAATCATTTGAAAAGTAGAAGTAGAAATTGGTGCATTCATAATATTTTGACTTGAATGAAGTCTTTCTCGTTGCATGATTGATGGATGTGGAATTTCACTTGCTTTTGAATTGAGCAATTCTGAAAACGGGAATAAGAAATTATTAGCATAAATCAAAATGAAATTATAATTATAAATATCGTCATTTAATATTCTATTAAAATTTGAAAATATCATATAGTCTAACAATGCTAGATTAGAATAAATAAGATATAAAACTACCATACCAACTTGAGTAGGCTTTGATTGTGTACCACTTGCTTTTCGTTTTTTCTTAGATGCTTTAATTGTAGTTTCATTTGCATCAGATTCAATAGTATCTGGAAACAATAGTAGAAAAAATTGTTTGCAATGGTTAAAAAAACATGAAATATCAAACATTAATAATCTACCATATAATACATCATTTTAATGCACATGCAGAAGAACAAAGAATTTTTCATTCACATGCAGAAGAACAAGTTTACTACCCACATAATGATATATCAAAGTTCATCTAGTGTGAAATTGCATACTAGAATATAGTATAATTATTTGTAAATAACTAAATTTGAAAATGCCATACCAACTGTTGGAGACTTTTGTAGTGTCATATTTGTATTCTTTCTTTTCATTGATGATTTCTTTGAAATTTCATTTGCATCATGGTTCTTAGCATCTGAAAACATTTGTAGAAAATATTACAGTAGTTTCGAAAACAATTAAAAGCATCAATTAAAGAGTAATATGAAAACATTTTTAATAACATCTCAATTCATACATATGAAGAAGATAAAGAACTCTAACCTTTTGAAGTCGCTTTTTTTGCAATTTTACTTGCATCAAACTCCATTGTTTCTGGGAAAAAATTTCAAATTATTGAAAAAAAAATGAATTCAAAAATATTATAAATGCACGCATCATTCTATTTGTAAGTATATGTACAAAAACAATTGTGGAGGTGATTATAATAGCTAATCATGATGATCATTAAATGGCTCATGATAATAGCTAATCATAGTGTTAGCTTACATAAGGTAATTTTTCATCCATCATAACCACATTATGATCAAATACATTGCACCATTATGGAAATTTATTTCGAGTTAGTTTACCTTATAAGAAAATTGCATGGCGAATGAAAGTTAATATGTGTTAGCTTTCCTATGGTAGTTTTCCATCTAGCACAACCACATTGTCATCAAATAAGAGATTCTATCTGAACATACATGTCAAATTGTTAGAGAAAAAGATAACTCCATGATATTTGCTTTCACTCATCGTGCCAAGTTGTTAGAGAAAAAGCTAACTCCATGACCATGACAAAAATTAAGTTGGAGTTAGCTTTCGCTCTAACAACTTGGAATGATGAGTGAAAGAAAATGTGTGTTATTTTTCATAAGGTAGTTTCTATTTAACACAACCACAATGTCATCAATCACATTGCATCATGATGGATATCTAGAAGGAGTTAGTTTTCATTCTTCAAACAATACACAATGTGTGTTAGGTTTCATAGGGTAGTTTTCCATCTAGCACAACCACATTGTCATCAATCACATTGCACCATGATGGAAATCTAGCTGGAGTTAGCTTTCATTCTTAAACCATTGCATGATAAGTGAAAGTTAATGTTTGTTATCTTTCATAAGGTAGTTTTCCATATAACACAACCACATTGTCATCAGTCGCATTGCACCATGATGAAAATCTAGCTAGAGTTAGGTTTCGTTCCTAAAAAATTGCATCGTGAGTGAAAGCTAATGTGTGTTAGTTTTCATAAAGTATTTTTCCATCTAAACCAAGCACATTTTCATCAAATACATTACACCATGATGCAAATCTAGCTAGAGTAAATTTTCCTTCTAACAACATGGCACGATGAGTAAAATCCATGTGTGTTAACTCATTACACCATGATGAAAATCTAGCTGGAGTTAGTTTTCCTTCTAACTACATGGCACGATAAGTGAAAGTTAATGTGTGTTACCTTCGTAAGGTAGTTTTCTATCTAAGAATATGGCACAATGAGTAAAAGCTTATGTGTGTTGGCTCATTTCACCATTATGAAAATCTAGCTAGAGTTAGCTTTCCTTTTAACTACATGGCACGATGAGTAAAAGATTATGTGTGTTAGCTCATTGCACCATGATGAAAATATAGCTAGAGTCAATTTCCTACTAACATGGCATGATGAGTGGAAGCTAATGTGAGTTATCTTTTGTAAGATAGTTTTTCATCTAAAAAAACCACATCGTCATCAATCACATTGCACCGTGATGGAAATCTAGCTTGAGTTAGCTTTAATATTTAAATCATTGCACTATGAGTGAAATCTAATGTGTTTAAGCCTTCATCAGGTATTTTTCCATCTAGAACGACCACATTGTCATCAATCACAATGTACCATGATGGAAATCTAGCTGAAGTTAACTTTTCTTCTAACTACATGGGACAATGAGTGAAATCTAATGTGCGTTAGCTTTCATAAGGTAGTTTTCCATCTAACACAACCACATCATCATCAATCACATTGCACCGTGATGGAAATCTAGCTAGAGTTAGATTTCATCTTTAAATCATTGCATGGTAAGTGACATCTAATGTGTGTTAGTATTCATAATGTAGTTTTACATCTGGCACAACCAGATTGTCATCAATCACAATGCACCATGATGAAAATCTAGCTTGAGTTAGCTTTCGTTCTTAAAACATTGCACAATGAGTAAAACTAATGTATGCTAGCTTTCATAGGGTAGTTTTCCATCTAACACGCCCACATTGTTATCAAATACATTACACCATGATGTAAATCTAGCTTGAGTTAGCTTTCCTTCTAACAACATGGCACTATAAGGGAAAGCTTATGTGTGTTAGCTCATTACACCATGATGGAAATATAGATGGAGTTAGCTTTTATTTTAACAACATGGAACGATTAGTGAAAACTAATGTGTGTCCACTTTCATAAGGGATTTTTCTATGTAATAAAACCACATTGTCATCAAGGACATTGCGTCGTTTTGGAAATCTAGCTGGAGTTAGCTTTCATTTTAACAACATGGCACGATTAGTGAAACCTAATGTGTGTTCGCTTTCATAAGGGAGTTTTCTATGTAATAAAACCACATTGTCATCAAGGACATTGCGTCGTTTTGGAAATCTAGCTGGAGTTAGCTTTCATTTTAACAACATGGCACGATTAGTGAAACCTAATGTGTGTTCGCTTTCATAAGGGAGTTTTCTATGTAATAAAACCACATTGTCATCAAGGACATTGCGTCGTTTTGGAAATCTAGCTGGAGTTAGCTTTCATTTTAACAACATGGCACGATTAGTGAAACCTAATGTGTGTTCGCTTTCATAAGGGAGTTTTCTATGTAATAAAACCACATTGTCATCAAGGACATTGCGTCGTTTTGGAAATCTAGCTGGAGTTAGCTTTCATTTTAACAACATGGCACGATTAGTGAAACCTAATGTGTGTTCGCTTTCATAAGGGAGTTTTCTATGTAATAAAACCACATTGTCATCAAGGACATTGCGTCGTTTTGGAAATCTAGCTGGAGTTAGCTTTCATTTTAACAACATGGCACGATTAGTGAAACCTAATGTGTGTTCGCTTTCATAAGGGAGTTTTCTATGTAATAAAACCACATTGTCATCAAGGACATTGCGTCGTTTTGGAAATCTAGCTGGAGTTAGCTTTCATTTTAACAACATGGCACAATTAGCGAAAGCTAATGTGTGTTAGCTTTCATAAGGTAGTTTTCCATCTAACACAGCCACATTGTTATCAAATACATTACACCGTGATGGAAATCTAGCTTGAGTTAGCTTTCTTTCTAACAACATGGAACTATAAGGGAAAGCTTATGTGTGTTAGCTCATTACACCATGATAGAAATCTAGCTGGAGTTAGCTTCCATTTTAACAACAGGGCACAATGAGCTAGAATTCTAATTGTTGCCTCTTATCTGGTAACCTCTGTTTTTCCATAACAGATTGTTCAGGGAGTAATCCAATGCCATAAAGGAATAGCAATTTTTAAAATTTAATTAGCAATCTCTTTTGGGAGCTTTTTTCTCTTAGTCCTCCTATTTGTAGCATTTAATATCCAATATCAATTGTTTTTTGGGTACCTTATTAGTGAGGGGGACTTGTTAAAAAAAATTTAATCCTTGGTGATGGGCCAGTGTTTGAACCTGCGATAATATCGTGAATTCAACGTACATGAGCTCAAGTGTCCTTACCTGTACATTACCCATCTGTTGGACTACCTTTCCAGTGTTGCAGCAACTGCTAGCTTCCTGAGACTCATGAAGAGTTGAAATTTGGTCCAAAGGGCACAAAGTTGGATTCCCACATAGATACTGGGACTGTTAAACTAACTTCTTACACTAATACTTTGTCAGGAATATATTCAACTTATAAACCTCCACAATCCAGTGTGCCTGTGGCTTTCAACATTCCTCACAAACTAAATTCCAACTTAGCAATACCAGCAGGATCATATGGCCACTCAATTAATTTACATCAGCAGCCAANTCCGGTGTGCCTGTGGCTTTCAACATTCCTCACAAACTAAATTCCAACTTAGCAATACCAGCAGGATCATATGGCCACTCAATTAATTTACATCAGCAGCCAAACACGTCAGTTTTAGTGGCAGTTGTATCATCATCAAATGCTACTTCTGTGAGGTCTGATCTTGTGCATACATCTTCAGGTCGAAATTTTCCAACTATGGCACAGTCTTGTGGCACATTGGATCTATCAAACCTTTCACTCGGGCTGAAGAAACTAGCCTCATTTCGTTGGAGGCTTTGCAAATGAAATAGTAATGGTAGCAGGTCATTATTTTTAAGACCGATTTTGATTGTATGGTCACTATCTTGTTTGTTGGAGGTGTGCCTGCCAGTGCCTTAGAAGTGGTATTCTCCTTATCTTTCATTTTCTATCCTGACACATGCCCAAAACATGTCATGTGTTTTAGGACACATTAAAACTCATGTCTGACATTTGTCAGTTCATGTCACATGCTCGACCCGTTGGACACGGACACAGAGGCCTATATGGCTGTGTCATGTTTCATAGCTTTTTATGCATTTCGAATAAAATTGTATCTTGCTGGAGCCGACCAATCATCTTAGCTTTCTACCTCTAGAATTAAATGAAACACAATTGAACCCCTTGAAAGGAACCTAACTGACTCATACAAATTACTTAACAATAATGTCCTAAATTCAAATAATCTTTTTCAGTACCTTGTAGCCTGAGTTGGAAATAAAGAGACATGAAAAATAATAGACGTGACCTGCAACTAGGATTTATGTATGTTGTGGTTTCTAGAATATCCATAATAGGGTGTTGTATTTATTTGGAAATTTGTTTTGGATTTCAACAGTCCTCACAAACTAAATTCCAACTCAGCAATACCAGCAGGATCATATGGCCACTCAATTAATTTACATCAGCAGCCAAACACGTCAGTTTTAGTGGCAGTTGTATCATCATCAAATGCTACTTCTGTGAGGTCTGATCTTGTGCATACATCTTCAAGTCAAAATTTTCCAACTATGGCACAGTCTGGTGGAACATTGGATCTATCAAACCTTTCACTCGGGTTGAAGAAACGAGCCTCATTTCATTGGAGGCTCTTCAAATGAAATAGTAATGGTAGCAGGTCATTATTTTTAAGACCATTTTTTATTGTATGGTCATTATATTTCTTGTTGGAGGTGTGCCTGCTAGTGCCTTTTCACTCGGGTTGAAGAAACGAAATAGTAATGGTAGCAGGTCATTATTTTTAAGACCATTTTTTATTGTATGGTCATTATATTTCTTGTTGGAGGTGTGCCTGCTAGTGCCTTAGAAGTGGTATTCTCCTTATCTTTAATTTTCTATCTCGACATGTGCCCAAAACATGTCATGCATTTTAGGACACATTAAAACTCATGTCCAACATTTGTCAGGTCATGTCACATGGCCGACCCATTGGAAATGGACACGGAGGCCTATATGGTTGTGTCATGTTTCATAGCTTTTTATGCATTTCGAATAAAATTGTATCTTGCTGGAGCCGACCAATCATCTTAGCTTTCTACCTCTAGAATTAAATGAAACACAATTGAACCCTTTGAAAGGAACCTAACTAACTCATATAAATTACTTAACAATAATGTCCTAAAATCAAATAATATTTTTCAGTACCTTGTAGCCTGAGTTGGAAAGAAAGAGACATGAAAAATAAAATACGTGACCTGCAACTAGGATTTATGTATGTTGTGGTTTCCAGAATATCCATAATAGGGTGTTGTATTCATTTGGACATTTGTTTTGACTCCTGTAGAATCTTTGTTTTGGCTTTCAATAGTCCTCACAAACTAAATTCCAACTCAACAATACTAGCAGGATCATATGTCCACTCAATTAATTTACATCAGCAGCCAAATACGTCAATTTTAGTGGCAGGTGTATCATCATCAAATGCTACTTCTGTGAGGTCTGATCTTGTGCATACATCTTCAGGTCAAAATTTTCCAACTATGGCACAGTCTGGTGGAACATTGGATCTATCAAACCTTTCACTCGGGTTGAAGAAACTAGCCTCATATGTTTTAGACAGTCACAACCTTATTTTTTTTTGGTTTTATTGTGTAAGAAATAAGTGGGAAAATGTCAATAAAAATGGTTATGGCAGCTAATTTTTCAGACCCTTTATTCTCCTTAAAGCAGTACGAGTGGAACAGTTCTGAGGCTTTTCTTCTAGACCTTTATCATGAGATACTAAATCAAGTTTTCACTGTCAACTATTACCAATTTGCAGCTGAAGTTTGAATAACATTGTGGCTGATATCTATACTCATGAACAGTGAATTTTATTAATAAAAGGGTGTAATTATACCACCAGAATATATGTACGTTTGTCTTAAGGTGTTCAAGTGCAACAGGTAACCCAATCATTTCACCAATATGGATCTTCTATGGAAAATAATTTTTGTTCTCTTTCTTGGTGCAATTTTTAGTGCAAACTTCTCTGCTACTACTTACCAACATGCATATAGGAATGGTTCTGGGAACTTCATCTTTGGGCTTGTTCATTGTTGTCTAATGTTCAAACTAGTACTTCTACCGAGTGCCAATCATAAATAGGCAATAATAAGGTGAATGGCACTTTGTTCTCAGCTGAGTATAATAGCCTATGATCTGACTGTGCATAGACAACACTCTTAAACTAGTTTTGTACCCTTAGAAAATACAAGCATAAAAAAGGCTGACTCAGTTAGGCCAAGATGAGTGAATCCCAGCACTCTTGTATGGGAATCACTGCAAGCCTACAAGGTCATTTAAGCCATAACATGCATATCAATGCTTCCCTCAATGTCATTGTTCACAAGTGAATGACAAGGTAATGTTGCTGAACTTTTTTCAAGGTAATTTTACTAAGTAATAAACAACAACCAAACAAACTAGAATATTGTTGACCAAATTATTATTCAAATGGACTGGCTGTAGGTGGTGATATGAAGGCTTATTTTGTCAATGTTTCTCATAAACCATTATCACTAGAATGTGGATTCATTTTTGTTACCATGCTGGTGTCTGTGTGGAATTACTACAACATACAATTTGGGGATGTTTTGCTTCATGCAAAGGGATAACCATATGATAGCTGTTGGAGAATGCAAAACCAACGACATACTACACAATTATCAGGAAGATCAATTTAATTAACTTGGAAATGATATGCTTGGGAGTAATTTTTCAATGCTGTAGTGAATTTACAAATGCACTAGCAATGATTCCCATCAGCGACTTCAAGGAGATGGTTAACATACATATGAATTAACCCAAAAAAAAATTGATGGTGGAGGAATTAATTAACACCTGAGCAGAAACAATAAAAAAGATCCATACAATCACATAGAAATTGAATACGCCATAGAAAATAGAGATTTTTTCCCTAGAAACCCAAATTGGAAATTCAACATTTAATGGCATTTGATTCTTGCTCAAAAAATTGGTATGAAGGGTGAGCTCAGTCTGTTAAAGAGGCTGAGTTCACATTGTAGTGTTTAATTGGTTGTGTTTTTACCATGTGAAGGACTCAAGGAGGCTGCATTGTTGATGTGTGAAGGAGGTATGTTCATGTAAATTAGCCTCAATGAAAAGAAGATGATGCCCAACAAGGATTTCTACCACCACAAGTTTTATCAACTAGATTTCTAAACCTATAATGCCTTGAAGGTTCTTTCAATAGGCATGTGGGAAATTGGTAGCCTTCACTCCATACAACCTTACAACACTCTATGCACTACCTAGCCACATATTCCAATTCTTTGCCTTCACCGAGGTATGTTAAATCATTCACTACGTCCATAATCACTAAAGGTTCCATAGTTGGATGTTTTTATTATTTTGTTCCCTCCTAACTCACATCTTAGTAGAATCATTAGAGGAAATTTCAACTCAAAATGGGCCTTTTAACTTTTATTCAAATTCCATGTCATCATGTGTTAGCCAATGAAATTGATTTAAATTTGAAATACCGTATAGGTCTTAAACACTTTTTTAATATAAATTTGGGGATAGGTATCATAAAAAAACTACTTTTTTGTTTGTATTTTTGACATATCTCCCTGTTTTTTTACTCAAATTTCAATCGGGAGAGCTTGTTGGATGTGGAATTAAATTCTGCATCCAACAAGTACCCACTCGGCATACTTTTGATGGACCCCGCTACCCCAAAAAAAGAAATACCTTAAAAAATGAAATGATGATGTCATCATTCCATTTTTTCAAGTATTTCTTGTTTTTGGGGTAGCGGGGTCCATCAAAAGTATGTCGAGTGGATACTCGTTGGATGCGGAATTTAATTCCGCATCCAACGAGCTCTCCCAATCAAAATTTGAGTAAAAACACAGGGAGATATGTCAAAAATACAAACAAAAAAGTAGTTTTTTTCTTTTCTTCCTCCAAAATTAATAAATATTATTTTATTATTTTAACTATTATTTTATTAATTCATTTTAGGAGGCCCATTTTGAGTTGAAATTTCCTCTAATGTACTCATCCCTTTATTGTGAATAGTAAATTGATCCTTCTTAGCGACCTCTAAGATTGTCACATCCAAGTTTTTTTATACAATTGAAACACCATCAATAACACCCTCAATTTCTTGGTATATATAATGTTGAAGCACATCCACAAGGGGATTGGATTCACATACCCTTCCTTCAATTAACCCACCATCTTGTAAGTAATATTTATATTGAATGAATGTCTCTTTGCATTGCTGATACACAATAGTTATCTTGTTTTTCATTGAAAAAAATGCATCCTTATAAGTTCTCTTATCTTGTGTATAATCATTAATTCCATAGGATTCACCTTGGAGAATTCCTTTGTCACAAAATCTTGCATCTTCTACTAGTGCAAGATTCAATTTACCTCCAGCATCCTTCCCCTCTTTGACTAAAGAACACAATCGAACAACTTTTTCCAAGACTGTGTTTGTTAAATTCTCCAATGCTACCAACATATTTTCTACGTGGGAGACACTTTCCAAGTATATGCTTTTGATATTCTTTTCTATATCATACTTCCATATTTTATTATAATTTTATGAATCTGCTAGACTATGAAAGGTTCGGTTTTAAGATTTTTAATCAATCTGCTAGATTATGCCATACATTTATAAGGGCATGATAATCTGCATTTTTTTAATGCTTATAATAATAAATATGGTCCTCGAGAAACATAATTTCCAACTCTGGCATGAAAAAGTCCTCAAAAGTTACAGTACCCTTCACCATGGGTACAACGGTCGAATTAATCAATCCAAAGCCTCTCTTGGTCACAAAACTAGTGTAGTCCTCCCTTCTTGGAAAACAATTCCCAATACAACAACCATAATTACCTTCACAGTTACCTATGCAACCACAATTGCAACTTCCATTGAATGCTCCAATGAATGCTCATGTAATAGGACCTCAATTTCCAATGCAATCCAACCTGAATGCAAATAAGTATACAGTTAAAAAAACTGAAATGTCAACCTTCCTATCCTCTAACATCAACCCTCTAGAGTGTAACAATGTGCACCTTAGGTCTAGGAGGATAATTTACATATGATCACCAAACAACTTCGGGGATGAATATGTCTGAGTACCCAGTGGGAAATACCCATTTTCATTATTTCCCTCCTCATATCCATTTTCATTTTGGTTTTGGTGTTTCCTATAAAGTTATATTCTCCATCCCTATGGAGATCAATCCTGACAGGTTGAACAGTGGCATAAAGTCACATCCCCATGTGAGCATTCATGAAATTTGTTCTGCCATCCTCAGACGTTGTTCTCTGGGTCCCCAAAACTTAGCTTCATCTTTCAGCTCCTCTGCACCATTATCAACTTCACATGCCAAGTGCCACTAATTTCTCAAATATTTAACTCTATATAGCCTTCTCTATTGCTCTAGGCTGTCATAGCTTTTCAGTGTTTGGAGATCTTCAATGTAGAGAGCCCCCTTCAGTAGTTTTGACCTGTAACTTTGGGAATCTATATTTTTTTTGAGGTCAGTGGAGTTATTCTTATCAAATGGGTAGTGGTAGGCATATGAGCTTTTGGGCTCTTGCCTGTCTGTTCTTTCTTAGTTTTCTTCATCAAGCTGCAGCAGGAGGAAGTGGGTATGTGAAGACAGAGGGCACCCATTTTTCTGTCAATGGGAATGCTCTGTTTGTCAATGGGTTCAACTCTTACTGGTTGATGACTATGGCAACATATACAACACAGAGGAATAAGGTTACCTCTGTTTTTGAAGAAGCTACAGCTCATGGGCTCAATGTTGCCAGGACTTGGGCTTTCAATGATGGCCAGTACAAGGCATTGCAGACTTCTCCTGGTGTATATGATGAACAAGTCTCTTAGGTTCATGCATGGGCCCTAGATCTGCTGGCATTGTTTGTTTTTTGTATTTGGGTGGCTGGATCTGCTGACATTGTTTGTTTTCCTGTTTGTGGTGGTTGTTTTTCTTTCTCTGTTTTGTAATGAAGGCCCTGGACTTCATGGTCTCTGAGGCCAACAAGTATGGTCTCAGACTAATACTTAGCCTGGAAAACAATTATGTGAACTTTGGAGGAAAATATCAATATGTACAATGGGCTAGCTATGCTGGACAGAATCTCCACTCAGAAGATGATTTGTTCACCAATCCCACTGTTAAAAGCTATTATAAGAACCATATTAAGGTAACTGACTGTATGTATGCCATGTTAAGATAACTGACTTTATTTCCTCCAACTAGTTTAAAATAAATTAAAATTTTAAATACCTCTCGAGTCTCAACACTATCCACAGTCCACATCCCCATGTGAGCATTCATGAAATTTGTTCTGCCATCCTCAGACGTTGTTCGCTGGGTCCCCAAAACTTAGCTCCGTCTTTCAGCTCCTCTGCACCATTATCAACTTCACATGCTAAGTGCCACTAATTTCTCAAATCTTTAAGTCTGTATAGCCTTCTCTATTTCTCTAGGCTGTCATAGATTTTCAGTGTTTGGAGATCTTCAATGCAGAGAGCCTCCTTCAGTAGTTTTGACCTGTAAATTTGGGAATCCATATTGTTTTCTGAGGTCAGTGGAGTTATTTTTATCAAATGGGTAGTGGTAGGCAGATGAACTTTTGGGCTCTTGCCTGCTTGTTCTTTCTTAGTTTTCTTCATCAAGCTGCAGCAGGAGGAAGTGGGTATGTGAAGACAGAGGGCACCCATTTTTCTGTCAATGGGAATGCTCTGTTTGTCAATGGGTTCAACTCTTACTGGTTGATGACTATGGCAACAGATACAGCACAGAGGAATAAGGTTACCTCTATTTTTGAAGAAGTTGCAGCTCATGGGATCAATGTTGCCAGGACTTGGGCTTTCAATGATGGCAAGTACAAGGCATTGTAGAATTCTCCTGGTATATGATGAACAAGTCTTTCAGGTTCATGCATGGGCCCTAGATCTGCTGGCATTGTTTGTTTTTTGTATTTGGGTGGCTGGATCTACTGACATTGTTTGTTTTTCTGTTTGTGGTGGTTGTTTTGCTTTCTCTGTTTTGTAATGAAGGCCCTAGACTTCGTGGTCTCTGAGGCCAACAAGTATGGTCTCATACTAATACTTAGCCTGGCAAACAATTATGTAAACTTTGGAGGAAAAGCTCAATATGTACAATGGGCTAGCTATGCTGGACAGAATCTCCACTCAGATATGAATATAACTGAAGCACATACCATAAAGTTACCCAAGAGCTAGTTGTCTCATGCTGCATATGCCCTTATTGTTGATTGTCGTTGGTGTCTCACTGGAACCCCGATTCAGGTATATGTTAGCCTTTAGATTTTGTTAAGCTTAAAAGCAATGCCAATGAACTCTTTTCAGACACTAACTCAGCATATGTTTTTAAATTCTTGAGCTCCTTTCTGTCCATGCATGATAAATTGTGTCAGCCTTAGTGCTAGATCTTATCGACCATTTGGTTGCTGTACCCGTGGTTATTTGTTTCCAAACAAGAATGTGTGTTATGATTTCCTTGTAGCACCTATATATAGACTTAAAGAGGGTTTTCCAGTGTCATGCTTAAATTTAAGTTTATTTTTTCTCCACAGATGACAATTTGCATATTACAGTTTCAACCAAGCATTCAGACAACACCCCTCGACTCAAAATCCATCTAACAATAAGAGGAAAATTGTTTCCAAATAACATCCTCTAATAGTTTTGTTGTTCCATGCAGTCAAGTCTAAAATACACAGTTGGTCCAATTTTTTGCGTAACATTAATGGCTTATTCAGCATGAGTTTATCTACATTGAATTTTGAATGAATTCCTATGTATGGTGGTGAACCTAGTGTGAAGGTATTGCTGCCACTCTGCTACACAGAATATCTCTATCGGATTTAGCTTCATCTCCAAATTCTTCACCTTGTGTTGTTCCTGAAATAAATGCACCCCAAATTTTCTGACTTGGATATAATGGTTGATTTCGTTCTTGCCATGTTGGTTTTGTACATATTTTTAGTCTTAAACAACATCATTAGAACCTTTAAATGCACTTTCTGGATACATTTGATGCACTTGTTTGCTTGTCACTGTGCAACTTCCTCTTGTATACTCTGTGGCAAGGTGGTTCATATGGCCAT